>VUQH01003364.1:0-13803 GCA_015106775.1 Etroplus canarensis
TTGCTGCCACCAAGTTCAGGATAAACCAGTATTTTTCATGAGATTGTAAAATGTCTCACTTTAAACATTTGATATGTTTTCTGTACCTTCAGCTGCTCCCTTATATTCTCCCCAATGGGTCACCATCCGCATTGATAATTTGACAACAGTTTTACACCAGATGCCCTTCCTGACACAACTCTCCATGGTGAGAGGGACTTGTGACCCCACCTGGAATTGAACCAGGGACCTTTTGCTTGTAAGGCAAATGTGTAAACCACTATATTACAGGGACACATCTGTGTTCTTTTGTTAAAAAAATATAGTTTACAAGATTAACAAATTATTGCATTTTTTTATACATTTATATTTTACACAGCGTCCCAACCTTTTATAACCCAGTTTTTATTATTTTCAAAAAGCCTGCTGGCCATTTTCCAGGTGACATGACTGTTTACATCTCATGAAAGTCTCTGACACAGCAAATCCTTTGTGTATACCCAAAAGGTGGCTATAGCTCCTGATCTTTGGGTACCCCCAGTGCAACTCTTTGAGGACTAAAGCTGTCAACATGCATTGATATAGTCATCTGATGCTTCTGCTGTTTCACAGAAACCTAAGAAAATGCTGACTCCAACCAAGATTGCTTAGTTTGAGGAAAATGGTGAATTGTGTTAATTCTTTCCTTTATACCACATACCACTTATCAGATATTCAGATTTGAAGTCCCCCACACAATCTGAAAATAATTATACAATGGAGTCTGTTTATTCCAACCCTAACCTCACATTCAGTATCGATTGTGGGTGTCTTACCATCTATCCGCAAACTTGTTCATGCTTTATTTTCCCAGACTGCGACTCCAGCACAGCCAAGATGGACAGGTAGACAAGCAGAGCCTCCATCATGCCAGGCAGAGCAGAGAGAGATGGAGTTCAAACAGCTGTGTTATTGATCTGAGACTATGTTCAGCGACAGCTTGTCAGCTTGTGAGACCAACGCTGAGATGGACAGCAAGGACAATGTATTTCAGAATCTGAGTGTGCATGTGTGTAGTTAAAGAATGCTTGGGGGAAGCTGTCACAATGAAAAACAATATCTTTTTGAGAGGATTATTTTCATGCATTCCTCTGTTGTGTTTGGTTGGGGTGAATAAGGAGCTGAAACACACTGACACAAAGAGAATTTTTCAGGATTGCTCCAGCTGGACAAATTTACTGTTTCTTCTAAGTGAAAAATGTACCTTGGCCCTGAAAAAAACCCCTAATTTAATTATTTTGCAGCCAAACTTCAACTTCTGCACCACATATTCATGGTAACAAGGAACACTAAGAGTCTTCGTGACCATAAAAACACTCATTGTTAAGTAAAAGGTGAGTTTTCTGTCTAAACTTCCATTTCTGTGTGGAGAAAGTAGTGATTCTGTCTCTGTGAAGGAGTGAGTCAGCACACTGGGTCATTGTAAAAAAGCAGGCTTTAAACTGTGTAGGCTGAGGGGCAGGCAGAGAGAATGAGAGAGACATGACTAAACTGGAATTAGGAATGAGCTCTTGTCTGGATCACTGCAGTAGGAAAGGAATAAATGTACAGAATTAGCATTTAAGAAATATTACATAATTCAGTCCAACTGAAAAAAATCACCACCATTAAAAATCTGTCTGTCTGGATTTAGCATAAAAATATTGGCCTTAGTTAAACGCAGATATCCCCAAAATCTAAATCAGGTCTATTTGTATTTAATCTACATAGAAATATGTTATTGCACCCATTACTGTATATGGAAGAGCAAAGTTAATAATGACCAGAATCAACAAGATTTTGGCAATCTGATTCAAAAAACAAAGCCACTTTCGACAAGGCATGGCTGTTGGAGCCAGACTAGCTGGTAGAGTATTTCAGAAACTGCTGATGTACTAGTATTTTCCTGGACAACCATCTCTGGAGTTTACGAGAATGGTCTGAAAAGAAAAAATTTCCAGTGAGCAGCCGCTCGTTGCATGAAAATGTCTTTTTGATGCCAGAGGTCAGAGGAGAATGGCCAGACTGCTTCGAGCTGATAGGAAGGCAACAGTAACTCAAACAACCACTCGTTACAGCCAAGATATGTGAAAGAGAGAGCATCTCTGAATGCACTACACATATGAAATGGGGGGACTATTATTTAAGAATATCTGTAATTCCTAAACAGTTAGTGTATTTCTTTTGTTGAACTCCTTAAATAAAAGCTAAAAGTCTCCACTTGGATCACATTTGACTGATAAAAAAACACTGTGGAGGTGTACAGAGGCAAAATTACAAAAATATGTAATTGTCCTAAAACTTATGCACTTAACTGTGAGTTTCGCCTGTCAAAGGTTCAAAGGCAGTACCTTTAGAGGATTCCAACCCAGCAACAAGTCATTATGCCCCTAAGAGGCACTTTTTTATCCAGCATAAAATTCTTTGCATGTGAGCAGAGCAGGTTCTTTCTAATTTTGGATTATTTGCACAAATCGGTGTTGAGGTTTTCCTTTATGATGACATCAGCAAACTGAGTTTAAGGGTGTTTACAAAAAACAAATCTTTATATTAAAAGCAAACAAAATCATATTTGACCTGACTTCTGATACTGATCCATGTGTTTTGCATGGCTTGTGAAGATACCATGAATAAAAAGCCTAAATTCTGTCCTGCTGACTAATTGATGGTATTTCTGAGTGTTAGTGAAGGTGAGGTGGACGACTTCGATTGAGTGTAATGGGTGTTTTGTTGCCCTGGGCCTCACCATAGAGAACTTGATTTAATATCTGTTATGAAGCATGTGTTTAATAATGGTCCTCTAGGGATTTTATGAGCTGAACCCTCTTCCTCACCAGTATATGTCATAAACAATCTCTGCAGTGTTATTGTTCAAATAATAGATAATTCAACTTCTGCCGCTCATCAGCATAATCAAGATGAGAGACTGCACTGAGAATACAGTGTTAATAAATATGATCTATACTGCACAGGCTGTTCATAGATCAGTTGTGTTGTTTCACTCTAATAGGTGGTTCAGAATTTCAAAGAAACAAAGAAAAACATTTCCTGATCCCACACATTAAATTGGTTTAATTTACCTTTAAACCACAGAGGATGGATGCCGTAGGTACACAGTCTTGATATGGTTGCTGCATCAGGAGGCCACATACATGAGGACAGCAACATCCCACACGCACGTTTTCATCTCCTCCCACTAGCCATGTGTACGCTTGTGGCAAGTTGACTTCAGACCAAACAGACTGCAGAAAAGCTTTTACTGCACTTAGTCCAGCAGAGACCATTTGTAAACAGAGCAAACAGCTACTTCATGACACAGCATGGCGACAGAAGAAAAACAACGCCGTTTACAAACTCACACACGCAAATCCAAATGCAGGACTGATTCAGAAAGACAAATATTTGTGTGACCATTTCATCACAATTAGTTACAGTTACAACCATATTCATTCTGGGACATTAGATCACTTCCATAAACAAAAAAGACCATCGAAGGGCTTGACTTTCCTGAGTGAAAGAAAGACAGCATTATTTGTTTGGTTGATTGAACTCTAAGCAAAGGCTTGAGCCTTGCAGGATTTGCACTTATCCAGATGATTTCAGGGTTAACTCGGGTTTTCAGTACTATGAAGGTGGTTCACTTCTTACCATAGTACAGGTTAGGTTCCAGATTAGAAACCAACAGCTATGAAATCACCACCCACTGATCAATCAGATCTCCAGAAAACAGCATCACTGATCCTGGAAGAGCCCTCAGACCAGACTTGGCCTCTGTGTGTGGACAGTCGGAGAGTCTAAAGTTTCTTAATAGCATCAAAAGTTATTGCGCATCAGTATGTCAAGGCTTGCTGTGTGGACACTGGAGAAAGCAAGGCCCTAAATGCAAGACTCACGAGGCGGAACAGAATAGAATGAACTTTGTTGTCCCATAAGGGAAATTTGCCTTGGACACCCCACCCCACTGCTGCAAGACATAAAATAATTAAATGAACAAGACTCTAAAGGTTAAATAAGAATAAAACAAGATAATTTAACACCAGTTAAAACAATAAATACTAAGAAAATAGCACAATTAAAACATTAGTTCCAATAAGAATGTGTAACAAATCTTATTGGTGTATGGTTCTCTGTTTTTTGTTAAGTAGAGCAATAGATGATGGGAGGAGGGAAGCTTGTAGCGTTTGGTTTTACATTGGCTGGACCTAGAACGTCTGGCCAGAGGGGAGTAACTCATATTCTGGTTGGAGGATGTCGGATGGATCTTGTAGATATTTTTGGGCCTGGTGAACAACTATATTTTCATATATAGATTGGAAGGACTGATGGTTTTTGAAAAAAACAAAAGTGAGCCATATTTATTGAGGCTGACGAAGTCCTTCACAAAAACACAAAGCCCCAAATCCAAAAAACTCAAAGATTAAAAAATTGGAACAGATTTCTAGTAAGAAGTGAACTTCCTTCAAAAACCCAGAGTTAACCCTGAAGTTTCCTGGATAAGCGCAAATTCTGCTTCATAGTACAGTACCTCTGGTCTCAGATTCAGTAGTGACTTCATGGCTATTTGCTGGGAACAAGAGCCTTAAAAGCGAATCAAATTAACTGTTAGATTATTTAATGATATAACTGTTCTCAAAATAGGTTAAGAATAAACTGTATACTCCAAAAGCCAGAGGTAAAGTAGTGTTAAGCTCCAGAAGCATGTTTGAATGGATATTACAAAGTAAATTTAACCCTGCAAGTTTTTTGGTCCACCTTCTAACAACAGTCAACACTGATCTGTCTAGAAATCCTTTGGTTGACCAAGCAGCACTAGTTGCATTGACCTGGCCACACCTAATCAACCTTGCTCTTGAATGTGTTTTAAATTGTGTCTGTTGAAAAATTCTGAAGGTGCATGGATGGAAAGATGTTCTTGTGGTTGGACACTTCCTTTTCCATGGCTATTATTGACCTGTCTTGTTCATAATAGTATTTCCATTTTATTACAGCACAAAATGGAAGAAGATAGTGTGTAAAAGTACTGCTGTGTTCACAGTTCTACTTTCATTGGAGCCCAAGTAAAAGGAAAAACTGGTGCACATTTGTTCCTGCATGATATACGTGCTACAACTCAACTGAGTGGGACTGAACAATTTTTTTAGATTTCCAATGACCCAGTGAAGCATCACCCAAACTGAAGCGTCTGGATGAATACACACGCACAGGACAATGGGCAATGCCAACGAAGGCATGCAGCGGTGATTTGTTTGCTAACTTTGTGCTTGATTAAAATAAATTAATTAAAATGTATTTGTTTATATTTGGAGAGATTATTTATAAGTGCTACATATAATGTACATGTAAATAGCATATCTTTTAATATTTTTTAAGTGCACAACCATACATTTCATTTAGAAGTTTATCTGTTGATGTCTTTGAGGGACATTCCTCTAACTTACATTAATTTGCTGGAGACTTCTTTTGTCCTTAACCATAAGTAATATCTACCTTATCCCAACCTTACTGTAACCTTACGCTGACTTTAAACCCCATCCACACAAAGCAGTTTACTCATTGTGTATTGCGTAGAGGACACTTGGTAGCACAGGTAACCCTCTAATGTATTTATCACAGCATTTTATAGCAATCAACACTTTTTTTCATTCCCACTTATAGTCCCTCTAATCTCTTGCCTCATAGTAGAAATAAGTTTAACTCAGGACCTGCTCACCCATCATCACTGTTATTCTACCTGTTTATCTCTTCAGTTTGTTGTATTTCAGTGACATTTTATGCCTTTGGGTCAGCACATTGCTGCTAGCCTGAGTTTAGTGCCTGAGAAGGCATAGTGTGAATGCCCCTGTGATTTCAACTCAACCTTAATCTCACCTTAAAATTTTAAGTACACACCTACAGGATCTTTCAAAACACCCCATTCCAAATCCATAGGTATTAATATGGAGTTGGTCCCCTCTTTGCTGCCATAACAATCTCCATTCTTCTGGGAAGACTTTCTACAAGATTTTGGAGTATGTCTGTGAGAATTTTTGCCATTCATTCAGAAGAGCATTTGTGAGGACAGACGCTGATGTTGGATGAAAGGGCCTGCCTGGCTCACAATCTCCATTCCAATTCCTCCCAAAGATGTTTAATGGGGCTGAGGTCAGGGCTCTATGCAAGCCAGTTAAATTCTTCAACTCCAAACTTACCCAACCATGTCTTTATGGACCTTGCTTTGTTTTGCACTGATGTTAGTACCAGAGGAGGTTTGGAATGTTGTTGTTACTGAGTCAGCAGAGGACTGACAATTTTTACTCACTATGTACCTCAGCACTTGGCTACCCTGCTCTGTAACTTTACGTGGTCTGCCACTTCGTGGCTAAGTCACTTACACTGTACAATACCACTTACAATGGATCGTGTAATATTTAAGATAGAAAAATTTTAACAGTGGCATCCCATTACACACTTGAAATGTGTGAGACCTTTAGAAAGACTCAGTCTTTTACAGATGTGTAATCTGCATGGCTAGGTGCTTGAATGGCATCTGTAGCAATGGGAGTGAATGAAGCACCCTAATTAACTGACTAAAAGGCGTGGCCCAATACTTTTGTCTCTATAGTATATTGTGTTATGGGGACTTTTTGTCCTCATAAGGAAGACACAACCTCCATTATGTGCCTTAAATATATTTTGGTCCCCACAACATGAGTAATTCTTGGATGAACACACACACACACACACACACACACACACACACTCTTGAAATGGGCATCCTAGACATCCACTGGGCAGGGAGGAGCTGTCTCCTAGCAACTGGTTTTCAGCTAAAGTATTTGGTCATCCAGGTTTTTTAAAGCAGAGTACACTGGCACAGCACTGTGGTAGGTCTGACGAACTGACTCAAAGCTGGAGACTAATTCTACAAATGTTAGGGGGAAGAAAGCAAATAAGCACTGTAAAATTTAAACAAAACAGTAAAAATAGTCATCCGAAGATTAGAAAAATTATTGTGCTTTGAATGACTTTTGCCTCACTTATTGCTCTCAGCAGTGAGTGAAAATGGTGTCTTTGACTACATCATAGCCCCATCAAATTAATGCAGCACAGTAAAGCAAAGCACTTCATCATGCAGGACATAAAATCCCTGGCTGGACAGATTTACATTGATTGAGTACGTCTAGATGAGGGAAACACGCCCCTTTAGGTAATAAAGTGCCACAGTCAATCACCCATCAGGCTCTCATCACAGCTGTACCCCTGCTGTCCTGGCCTATCAGATGGAATTCACAAGCCGTCCAGCAATATGTGGGCTTGTGTGAAGTGAGAGGAATTTAAAACCTGAGGAAAAAGGGCATGAGCAAACCTTTGGGGATGGAAGCAACTAGTTTCTGAAGTGAAAAATTGGCTGCTATCTCCACTAATTATGATGCTTAGCTAAGGCCAACAATTATGAGGAGGAATTGCAGCATACCTTGAGATGTTTGTACATTATATCAAACTTTTTTGCTATTTGGACATACTGTACTGAGCAAAAGTCTTGACCCACCCCTCATTTCTTTAAATTTTGCATCTAATGAGCCACACTTTCTTGATATTTTTTAAAGTGGTCTTGAGCAATAGTTCTCTAGGCTTCTAGAAGGTCTTTCAAAGGTTTTCTTTGGACATTGGCTGCTTTTTCATAAATGTTCAGTCCAGTCCTTGCACCTGATCATGTTCCAGCAGAATGTTTTTTGTCTGTTAAGCCACTTAATACTGACACGTGAATCTTAAAACAAGGCACCTAACACAGGGGATAAGCAAGTGTTGTGTCAACACATAACAGACAACTTCACAAAGAACCAGTTTTAACTGATATCTTTTGGCACTTTTTTTTTCTATCAAAAAATACATCAATTGTTCCCATTTCTTTAGTTGAATCTATGAAAAATGCCCAAAATAATACAGTTTGAATAGCATAAAATAAACTTTTTTTACACCAACAAGGTGACTCCCAGAACAGCTATTAGCCACAAGCTTGACATATCTCATCACAGGGTGCTGTGTGTCCTGAAAATATTATCAGCTGCTGCTCCCAAGCTTAGTTATCAAGGTGCATTCATATTCTCTATGGGTGTAGAGCTAAATAAAATGGTAGTAAAATACTGAGATTTCACTCACCAAAACTGGAGCACGGACTTGTTGGATGTGCAGTTAGAATAATTAACTCCACAGAAAGCCATGATATTTGTCTGATATTTGCATTAAAACATTCAAAAAGGTGTAAACACCAAAAACCATGGTCAACAGGTCCAGTTCAGTGATTTGAATTATTTGAGGTGAAGCCTTGCAGACATGGCACTGATCGATAGATTGACTCTGAGTATCTTGCTTTTGGAGGCAGCCTCAATTTGCAGTTTGATAGACCAGCAGTTTGCTTAATTTGCCCTTAAGGTTGTCGCTTGGTGAGAAATAACATCATGTTTATTATGTTTAAAACTCTAAGTCAACAGCTTGTGGACATTTTAACATCTTTTCTGCAACAACATTCTCCTGAGAAAGTGTGCTGATTTTGGTCTTAATCATGTGGAAGCAGATGGCTTACTTCTTTCCTACCAATTAAATCTCCTTTTCTCAGGAGGTGTGGGGCCTGTTGAGATTCTGAACACAGTGTTCGGAGTGTTATTTGGGTGTAATTCAGAGTGAAAGAACATCCCTGTCGTTAGAGATCCATTCACGAGAGCCAAAACTCTTGACTCTCTCTCTCTCTCTCTCTCTCTCTCAGCAGTCCGTTTCCAGCAGTTCAGGCCTGTGTGATTTACCAGCTTAGATAAAGCATGGCAGACAGCTTCAGTGGAGACTCTTCTCTCCTGCTGAGCTGGACCGCAGCTTCTGCGGTGCAAGAGGGAGAGTGAGATGTCCTGCAGTTGTCATCAATCATTGTGATCTGCTGTGTCTGCTGCTGTCCAGATGAATGCCATAAGAATGCCATCATGTATCTATCTCCCCAACAAGACTTCAGACATCCTCCAGAGGGCAGTTCACAGATTACTGGGGTCCTACAGAGTTTGGGTGGGGCATTGTTGTTCTGTTGTGTGGCAGGCAGTTGTCAGCACATCAACAAATAAACCTGTATTATTCAAACTAATGAAAAAGCCACATGGTGCCTTCTTAGATCTTCCAATAGGAAACTGTTCAGAGAGAGACAGTCATTTCCCTTCTTTGATTATAATCACAAGTTGATCTTAAGTTTATATTTGTATATGTCACAAATGAGATTTTACAATAAGCAAGCTCATTTTGTTCCTAGTTTTGACAGGGTTGGTCTGATACAGTGTTCCTTTAACCTCAGAAGTCAGTTGCCGAGGCAAAGAGCGATATCCCACCCAGGTTGACCATGGACAGCAGGGGGTGGCAGTGGCTCAATACTTGCCTGCAGAGACTGGAGGTTAGAAATACCTTGATCTGGTAATTTCTAACTTTATTTCATCCATTTTCTTATTCAAGTCAGGGGCGCAGGGGGGCTTGAGCCTGTGACAGCTGTCATTGGGCAAGAGGCAGGGTAAACCATGAACAGGTCACCAGACAAACAACCATTCATAGTCACACCTATGGCCCCTTTAGAATTACCATTTACAGAGAATCCACAGTCACACAGGGTGAACAAGCCCTCAAAACAACCCTAGCTGGCTAGTGGAATCAAACCCCAAGCTATCTTACTATGAGGCAACAGTACTAACCACTGCATCACCATGCCATTTCCAACTTTTTTTGCTTCATTTTATTTAACTATTTCAACTGTTTTTTTCTGTTATATTTAAGCAACAATTGTATTTGTGTATCCATTATGCTACCCAGTGATTTCATCTGCTCATCCATGCTTTTAGCAATTATTTTCAACAATTTTTTGGCACTGTCAGATTGTGTTTTGCTCTTAGAAGTGGGCATTTGGATGCTGGACTTGTAGCAGCTATGGTGATAAACTGTGATTATGCGTTGATACCAAGTACAATATACAGCAGGGAAAGGCAGCATGAAAAAAAAGGTAAAATATACAATTTGATTGTTTGGTTTTTCAGGGATTCTGGAAGCAAGTGGTAATCTCAAGTGTCAAAAAGGAGGAAAAAAATGCATTTCCCATGATTGCCAGTGAGACAGGCAGGCTTAGTACCCTTGGTAATGTCTGACTCCGGTGAGTAAAATGTTACCATCAGTTTCTCTTGTATCTCAGTTAAATGATTGTGAAAGGCATGGTAGCCACTTCAGCAACGGTTGGTGCAAATTTTGGAGAAAGATAAGTTTGATCTTCATCTTGAATTGCCAATACTTTGTAACGCATCCAGTGGCTTCTAGAATGACTGACCATTGCCCCAGGTAGACTTTCAGTTTCCCTACTGGACAATCTCAGAAGGCCATGTAAGTCGTTAGAAACCTCTGACCCATCACCTCTCGGGTTCAGTCATCTGTGCTCTTCAGCTGATTGATTGCCATATTCTTGAAGTAAATCAGCCCAACTCTGAGACATAAATGTATGCACAGCGATACTGCATCTCTACTAAAAGGTAGTTTAAGTAGTTTTGTTTGGATAGCCAGATTTTATCCATCTCTTTTGTGAACATACAGCTTATTAAAGTACTGTTGGTCAGTTTTTATTACAGTGTTTTACAGCTGCAGTGTCACACAGTTCGCCACAGTGCAAGTGATGGATTGTAATAACAGTTTTACTCACACTGAATCAATATCTGTTGAATGAGAATTAGCTTTGATGGGCAGTGTATTCTGTTGCCACGACACAGACATTGTGCATTAATCCCTGCCCTTAATGATCCTATAAGTTCATAAAGTGGGGACATTTTCTTCCAAAGCTAAAGCACTGAGATAAAACGAGTCTAGTTTATTTCATGAAAGTATATTTTTACATGACACTAGCATATCTTACAAGAAAATACTAATGAAAAGTAACTTGATCAGACATGCTAACAAAAAAGTAGAAAGAAGCTTTGAATAAATGGTAAAAAAAAATGCAAAAATCAAAATGTTCGAATAGTCACGAGTACTGCATGTTGACAACAGTTGCTGGGTTTTTTTTCATGATCCTGAGTTTTTGTGTTCTAATTTTTTATTGTCTTGAATTTCCTAGTTCTCATTTTTGTTTTTTTGTATTCTCTGTTTTGGGTTTGAGCCTTAGTTTTGGCCTTGCACCTATTTAGTATTGTCTATTGTGATTCTTCAGCTAGGATTCTGAGCCTTTATTCTAATGATATTTTGTTCTCATCACTCTCTAGCTCTTTATATTGCATTAATGCTCTGGTTTACTGCCGACTGAATTTATTTGAGTTTGTTTTCTTACATTTTGCTATTGTCCACGTTTCCCTGGGTGTAGGTTGCTTTACATTCCTGTGTCACCTTATTAGTCAGTGTTTCTTGGGTTTAGGCTTTTGAATCTCTGTTCCAGCCCTTCCCTGTGTTCAGTACTAGTTTTTTCTGTGTCATCATCATGTGTTTATGTCAAACTTACATTTACACTCTCACTATGTCTCACTTCCTGTTTTACTTTTGTAACTAGTCTTGTTCATTATGTTTAGTTTTACTTCCTGCCCTTGATTGTTGCCCCTTGTGTTCCTGTCCCTCCTGTTGCATGTTACTGGTTAGTGTGTGTGCATTTATACCCCTGCCTCCCTCTGCTCTGTGTTGTGTTGTTAGTCTGTATCTCCTGATGTGAGAGTGTGTTCCTGTTCCTTGTGTTCCCTTGCCTGGTTTGTACCTTGAGGACTTAGCAGCCATTAAAGCTCACCTTTTGTTTTTCTCATCCTGTGTCCTGGAGGTCTTCTCTCTTCACTCTTTGGCAAATTCATAACACTATTACCATAGATTGAAGCTTCCTAGTCTGTAAAGAGAAGCGTGGAAGTGCTTTAAATCTACTTTGTTTCTAATGGCCAACTACTCTGGCTGTATAGAAGTCCACAAGAAAACAACCCTTTGTCCTCCTTGTCTGACCTCAGCACTTCCCTGATGAGTTTGTAAGAAAGAAAGAACATGCTTTCGTAATCCCCAGACAGGGGAAATTACAAGTCAACACACTTTTTTTTTTTTCCTAGTTGTTATATATGCGCACTTTTACATGCACAACACACAGCAGAATCAGTAACATGCAGTGCTGAAAGAGGTGCAGAGGTCTCAGTTACTAGTGAATACAAAATGATATTTATTTTGTACATTGTTGTTCCCATAACAGTCAATGTCTTGCATAGCTCACGAGTATACAGCTTCCCAGCCTTGGCTTGTTACCTCCTTTTCAAAACAGCAAGATGACAAGAGTAAAAACACTACCGTTATAACCAGACTTCATTAAACAGTGGGTACGGTCAGACTGGTGGAACACTGTTTAAATTTGATTTATGGTTACACTATCTATATGGTTTACAGCCAAATGGTGACTTTTAAGACTTCCTGTTTAGACATTTTATTTGTATTTTATGCTCTTGTGCCCCCGTAGTGCGGTGGTTTAGGGCCCTGTCACACCAGGACAATTTAACAAGCGTATGTCGACACATCCACATTCTTCTAAAATGCTGGCATACGCAGAACAATGACATTAAATGGACGTATGAATAAAGTATTGCTAACATACCATATTGCTGGCATTTACAACTGGCCTGGTTGTTGGCTGCTCTGAGTTTTTCAGAAACTGCCGATCTACTGGGATTTTCCCACACAACCGTCTGTACAGTTTACAGAGAACGGTCAGAAAAAAAATAAAATATCTAATGAGCAGCAGTTCTCTGGGAGAAAATGCCTTGTTGATGGCAGAGGTCAAAGGAGAATGGCCAGACTGCTCTGAGCTAGTAGAACAACAGCAGCAACTAAAAAAAAAAAAAAACCACTACATGTTGTAACCAAGATATGCAGAAGAGCATCTGGGACTGCACAACATGTTGAATCTTGAAGCAGATGGGCTACAGCCACAGAAGAACACACTTGGTGTCACTCCTATCAGCTAAGAATAGGAAACTGAGGCTGCAGTTTCTGCGGTTTTGGACTGTGGTGGAAGGGCAGATTCACTGCAAGATTGCACAGGCAAAAGAAGGTCCAACCTGGTACTAGGAAGGTGCATCTGATGAATCGCAAAATTGAATGCCACTTGGATTATTGGTACCAGCTTGAACTAAATATTTCTTGGAGGAAATTCATCAGGCAGTGTTGTCAGATTGTCTTTGATTACATTTCTTAATTTCCTCCCATCCAATCATCACATCACTATGAAAAGAACACCACACACAATATCAAACCTAAATACATGTCATACTGTTCTGACAGTGGTGTCACTAATACAGGCTGATAGTGCTGATATAATTCAAAACAGTGCAAATATTTAGACAAGATTATTACAACCATAATTGATGGTGCATGGTTGATAACAAATGACTGCAATCAGCGCCCGCCATCACATTGTAAAAGTGATGAATTGTTGTTTGTATTCATTATTTTTGATGAATACTGACTGTACTTTAATCACATTTTTCATGGTGATTGTTGGTGTGTGTAATTTACACTGCAGCTCTGCAACATAATTAAGGCAGCTTTTCTGTGTGTGATATGAAGTTATAGATCGTGCGACCAAAATCAAATAACTTAAGCTGGTTTTATAATGTAAACACTAAATGAACTATTGAACTTTAAGTCTGCGGCACACACCGCACTTCGCATTGCTACTGGACCAGATCTCAAGATAACTGACCGAGCAGGACTCTGAGTGCCTAAGATGTGTGGCAGGCTGTTAAAGGGAGAGAAAAATAGAGGATGGTAAAAAAAAAAACAAAAAAAAAAAAAAAAAAAGATATAGAGAAG
>VUQH01003365.1:0-13464 GCA_015106775.1 Etroplus canarensis
TTACACTCTGTTTCCTGTCTGTCCTGATTAGATGGGAATACAGCAAAGGCAGAAGGTGACGCCGGGTGGTTTTAGTGTTACATAATGCTTTGAATTTGCCACCAGTAGGGTCAAATCATAAAACTTTAAGCCATTTAATGGCTTTTACTTCCTACAGTTATGTGAAAAAGAAATCTAAGGTGTGTATCAGGACATAATAAAAAATCATCTGGTCCTCAGCAGGTCTTAAAATTACGTCAATACGACATTCAGATGATAAACAACATGACATATTATATATGTCATTATTATACATCACTGCATATTTAACAAAATCTAAGGCGAAATGCAGAAGCATTGTTGTGATAAATTAAGTACACCCTCATTGCTTCCATTAGAATTAGAAGGGTAAGTAGCAGCCAGGTGCTGCTAATCAAATGACTCCAATTAACTGATCATCAGGCAGGATTACCACCTCTGTAAAGGCAGAGGTTCTGGCATTTTGCTGGTCTGGAACATTCAGGTATGGAACAAACAGGAAAATCAATTGTTTGTAAAGCAATTGTTGCTTCCCATCAATGTGGGAGGGGTTCTAAGATCATTTCCAAACAATTTTAAATCCACGATTTTACAGAGAGAATGATTATTTACAAGTGGACAACCTTGAAGACAGTTGCCAGTCTTTGCAGGAGTGAATGTCCCAGCAAATTCCCTCTTAAAGAAACATGGCAAAACAATTTAGTTTTGCAAAGCTGCATTTGAACAAACCACAAAACTTCTGGAAAAATGTCCTTTGGACAGGTAAGACCCAAGTGGAGATGTTTGGCTAGAATGCAAAGCGCCATGTTTGGTGAAATGCAAACATAGCATATCAGCACAAACACCTCATACCAACTGTCAAGCAGGGTGGTGGAGGAGTGATGATTTGGCCTTATTTTGCAGCCACAGGACCTGGGCACCTTGTGGTCATTGACTCAAACATGAAAACTCCTCTGTATACCAAAATATTGTAGAGTCAAATCTGGTGCCAGCTGTCTAACAACTAATGCTTGGGTGAAAATGGGTCATGCAACAGGACAATGATCCCAAGCGCACCAGAAGATCTACAACAGAATGTCTGAAATGGAAAAGAATCCAGGTGTTGCAAGTCAAAGTCCAGACCTCAATCCAGTTGAAAGGCTGGGCTTAATTTAAATAATTTCAGACCCTGGTAAGGACCAGATTATTTTTATTATGTCCTGATATGTAAAATCATAGAACTGAAAGACAGTTTTACTGTCTTTTTCACATGACTGTGTGGGCGTTGATAAAACATGCAAAATACACTCTTTATAAACAGACGTGATTTAATTTTGAGATCTATCCACTACTTCATAAATCATTTAACACTTTGGAAAATCACTTAGATAATTGTTATTTTAACATAATTTTGCGCACTGGCAGAAATACATCATCAATATGAGGTTTCTGTGATAGGGTAAACAGGAGTTCTGTGATGTCAAATAATTAAACACTTTGGGAAATGTACATTTGCTTTCTGATATGGATTCAAATTAGAATATTTGCAGAATATAAGGCAAATGCAAATCTGCATTGAACAGATTATTTGCACAAACACTGGAAATCATGGGAATTGTAGTCAAGTTAACTGGTCATTACCTACCTGAGGTGAAGAACAGGATGGGTTGTGTACAGGAGCTGGTATACCCATTGCACAAGACATCTGCTTCTCTATCTAAATAAGAAAGAGTGGACGTAAAAATAATCTTTCAGTTGTGACAGAAGAAAGCATCAGATTGTATGTACATAAATCTCAAGTATTAATAGTTCCCCACAAGGTCACATCCATCTGGAGTTTAACATTTTGATTAATTTATCCACAAAAGTGAATTTTCCTGTTGCGGGGGCCAATATACCTGCATCTATAAATCATCATGCATGCTTGTTTGAATGTGTGGGAGCCTGAGCATAGCAAATGCCGTCCTCCCATACTTACAGTCATGTGCTGAGCAGATGCCCCTTGCATGGCAGGGTCTGGCAGGGTGCCAGGTAAAGAGGCTGGCAGAGGTTGTCTGTGTCTGTTCCTCATGTGGAGGAGGCAGGACAGTGGCCCAGGAACTGGCCTAAGAGAGAGAGAAAAACGGGTCATGCCAGGGAGCTATCCACAGCTCAAGTTTCATTAATCTGAGGTTCAAAGCGAGGTGCAAGTTGAAACATTTATAGCTGGGTCTAAATGGCAGATGGAGGTGAGGCCAAAGTGGTATAAACTGCCAGAGCTGAATGATATAATCTCTGAGGCCCCAGTCACACAGGCCTTGAAACCAGTTGGCGACCCCTTGGCAATCACAGGTTGCTAGGGAAAAATACATATTCCATTTTTGGGTGGCGAGTGGTTGCTGACTGTCACGAGGTGAAGGAGTGCTGCACCAAAAATCTCCTAGCAATCGCTTTAGCTGCAAGCAGATTGCCTTGGTCGCTTATAGTTTGGAACACACTGACTTGTCTGCAAACACTCGCCAGGAAAATTGTGTCCATACATCCAGAGCCATCCAGCCAGAGATATGCGTCACAGTGGTCTGGGGCTAACTGGAACTGAGTGGTGCCCCCGAACAGAAAAACCTCCTCGTAGAGTGGTTGGCCCCTTACCTGCTCTTCTATGACCAGACAATGTGCAACTTCAAAGATAAGCACAAGTGGCTGCTGGATCATAATTCCTAAGAGTTGGGGACTTATTGGTGAGTGATCAAAAAATTATGTTTCTGCAATTTCTGCGAATGCACAGTGCCATTACACATTGTAACTGCCGTGCCTTGAAAATAATTTCAGACTGTTCAAGTAGTCTGTATAAGTGCATTTTTTCATGTAAAGCCATTACATTACCTTTTTCCTATGCAATATATATATATATATTGCATACAAATATATTTCTATTTTTTTATGCTACGCTCAAGTAACTTTCTATGGGGAAGGTTCTACAACATACAGACCATCTATGGCAAACAGCTGGCAAGTGGTCTGCGAGCCACAGTGAGCGGTTGGCAACTGATCTGACTCATTCAGTGAATGGTTCCACAACCAGTCACCAATCAACTAGTAAATCAAAATTTGCATTTCAGTAATTTAGCGGTTGCTGGAGGTGGCCAGGAGGTGGCCAGGATTTGGAATTGCCATGGGGTCACCAACTGGACTCTAGGCCTGTGAGTGAAGCCTTAGTTTTAAGGGAAGGTTTATCCGAAACTATAAACAAAAATTGTATTTTCATCTGCAGTAATTTAATTTTGACAGTCTGGCTCTGTTTAGTTCTCCCCAAGACCACAGCACAGGATGAAAGGAGGAGCTGGAGAGGAAGTGGGATTCAAAGGGCCTCACATCTGGGGAATAGAGATGTGTACAAAGCTATCAGCTGGGCCATCAGCTGATGTAGGCCAATCTTGAAAACAGCTGAGCTGCTATTACTGCAGCTGATCTTTACTTTGCTGCCTGCTTGAACTAATACTATGCTAGATTCTTATTGTCATAATGTTTATATCGGGCACTTTACAGAGTGAATCCCAAATTTCATTGCACTGTACACTTGTGTGTTGCAATGGCAATGAAGGCTATTCTATTCTATTTTACTACTTGTTTTAAGTATTTGCTCAAATAAACAAGTTGTTTTAACTTATCATCTTAAGGTTTAACAAAAAAGGAAAAGCCAAATCATTAATTCTGCAGTGCATTGTATATTATTCATAAATTAACAGAGTTTACTGGAACTACTTTCTACTCTGAAAATAGTACCTAGAAAACTGTCGACAGAGTGTTCTGCTTATTGTCCAGAAAATTTAAATCTCTGAGCGGAGATGTTGCTTTTGACCTTTTTTAACACAGGGAGTACCACAATCTAAATTCCACTGGAGGTTTATTGTTTTGGGATGGAAGAGAAATCTTACAGGCAGATGTGTCAAAACATTGGCAAGGCTGCAAACCCCGAAAAAATACTTTCTATTGAGAAGAGTCTGTGAACCTCAAATGTGAACAAAAGCATGCTCTGACGATAAAGCAATGAATGACAGTAAAAGTCTGTACACGGAGGTTTTGAGGTGAAGCACCAACAACGGAAAGAACAACGAGGTAAAAAAATTGAAAGAAAACAAAGATGTGGAAAAAAATGACAGCTTGAGAGGGAGGAGAAAAGCTCATGGATCACAGCAGGGGATGCAGAGACCCGGGGTGCCATGTGCTGACCTAACCGCTCTGGCTCTCAGCCAGTCAGTCGGACAGCGTGGGCCTGCGTGGCCACGCTGAGGTCATCACCAATGATGTCATCAGTGAATTTGGGGGTATGCGACCCGTTTAACGTACAACAAAGCAGAGACGAACCAAAACAGCATTTCCTAACATAACCACAACAGTTCTACCAGGCCAGCAGCCAGACACTTAGACCAGGTCACTATAGAAACCAATGATAAACACTCGGGAAAACAGTCAGACACCCGATCCAGGGTTCATTTAGTAACTCTGAGCGGGTTTCACTGACTAACATGTTGTCTGGATTCAGCTGGCACTGATTTACTGTACCATAATCGACTGTCAGCTCACTCCCCGCTGTCCTGTCTTGTCCTGTCTGGGCCTGGACAGATGTTTGGAGCTTATTATGTCACTGACTTACTTCTGGCACCTTGACTCATCTAATTGACTACAGAGATGTGGCAGAGCTTTTGTTTGTCTACATTATGTGTTGTGAGCAGAAATGATTGGTGGATAGGGTGACCAGATCCCAACAAATTAAATGTGGAGCAAAAATATGTGATACATGGGACAATTTACTATATCTAAGTTAATAGAAGACAAACTATATAGGGAAAAGGTTTAGCATCAATCATATAAAAAGAACAAATGTTCTGTATTTATTTGAATAACATTTTTCTAATGTCTTATAAGCATAAATGGAAGCTAAATGTGTTGATCTAATGTCTAATGTGATACTCTGTGTGCACCCTTTTTCTACTTTAATGATTGTTAAACTATGAACTGTTATTTCAGCCGCTGTTCTGTCTGCTAATCAACTTCAAGGCATCCATAGTTCAGCACATCTCCTTTTTAGCCACATGAGACTCAGAATGTGGGACCTTATCTCAGTATGGGGGACAAGGGATAAAAATGCTGTGCAGTCCCACGTGAAGTGGAACATACAGTCTCCCTATTGGTGGGCAAGCTGATAGAAGATACTGTTCTTCAATTTTCAGAGTTCACAGTTCTGGGTGGAGATTTACAATATCTACTACAATTAAAACCCACAAAAATGTACCTGTGGCTGTTCCCTTGTATTAAGCCACACTGGTAATTTGGCAGAGGTTTAACACCGGATGCCCTTCCTGACACAACCCGCCATGGTGAGAGGGACTTGCGTCCCCACCTAGAAACAAACCAGGGACCTTTCACTTGTAAGGCAATTGTGTAAACCACTACACTACAGGGATACTAAAACCCATGAAAACCTTTATAAAAATATCTTAAAAATTTTTGATTTCTGGTGATTTCTGTCACAGATTACTACACATCTCTATCTCCTATAATTTCCTGGTGTCTGCTCTCTAATATATAGGAAAATTGACATCACTGTGATAACTGTGACTGGTAGAGAAATAGAAAAAAGAAAATCTATAAAAGTTCAGTTTATAAAACAATTATAAATTGGCTTGCAAACAGAAATATTTGAATCAGTATATACAAGATGTATTTATAGCTGAGTAGTTTAGTGTCCCCGTAGTGGTTTACACATTCACCTTACAAGTGAAATGGCCCTGATTTGATTCCAGGTGGGGACACAAGCCCCTCTCACCATGGAGGATTGCGTCAGAAGGGCATCTGGAGTAAAACCTCTGCCAAATTAATAATGTGGATTGAGGAGAATACAAGGAGAAGCCGAAGGTACATTTACTGTATAGCTAAGTAGTTTAGTCAGGTAGTCGCCAGCTTAGAAAGCAAGTAAACTTTATTTATATAGCAGAAGACAAATGCTCAACAGAAAAAGCAGTATAATAAACAAAACAAATTAAAAGACCAGTAAAACTCATAGGAATTACAACCAGCAAAATAAAAGCACAGACTTAGCTGACCTGAGAAGAAGGGGGGAGGCACTTTTACAGTGTAGGATTATTAATGGGCAGAGGTGGGAAGCAACAAAATACAAATACTTAAGTAGTGTTTTCAGGTATCTGTACTTTACTGGACTCTATTTTTTGACAGCTTCCTACATGTTAAAACAAATATCTCTACTTTCTTCTTATATTTTCAAAGCATACTCGTTACTTTATGTTTAATGCATTTGAGAGGAGTTACTCATTACAGTATTTCACAGTAATGCACACCATCCTGACATCAAACTGATTTGAAATTATGGAAATAGCAAATAACACATGAAAGGCAATCCTACTGGTATATCCATCCTTTGTACTTATCTTGTGTGACTGATGCAAAATACATAGAGATGAAAGAGGCAGAGAACCTATAATTTATGCTTTATTTATGGCACTAAATTCTGTTTTCTGTTAGGGTGTGGATTGAGAATCGCCCATCTAGAATGTAGGCAACAGCAAGTACACTTATTTTGACATTTTTGAGTGAAATAATAATAAAAAATATTTTTGGCATTACTGCTATCTTGTCGAAAGTTTTTCCTTTTCAGTTATTCAAAAAGGTGACAAGTCTATAAAAATGGGTAGATGCTAAAGAAAGCCCTATCTCTAACTTTAGATGAATGTCCGGCAACCAGGTGGATGTTAACACGATGAAATTTTACACTTTAAAAACTCCTCAGCAATTTTTCTGTCTAAATACAATGCTCGTGTTAATCTGCACCAACCTGACTGAACTGTTTTTTGTAGAACTGCTATAATAGCAATAGCCCAAATAAAGCCAATGGCTGCATGTTCTGTTTATTGTCCAGAATGTTGGGTACTCTGGAAAGAAATGTTGCTGTTAAACTGATCCCAAGAAAGAACAGTGTAATATCTAATCAAAAGCATCCACTAAATGAAAAGTTATGTTTGTTGTATTAGTTGGAAGAATTTTAAGAGGCGGACAAAAATATGAGTAGAGAAAGATGTGAAAACGTAAAAGAAAGGTGTGCAAACAAAGTGATGGTTTCCATTTCAGAACTAAATAATAAAGTGGTATTTTATGTACAGTGTAGACCTTTGAATAAAATTATACTTCAGTAAACTATAATTATGCATAAACACTTGTTCTGTTTTTAATGCAATTTTTAAATAACAGAATTTAATAAGTCAAATTATTTCTTTGACCTGCAGTGACAGGAATGGTTTCTTTCACTTGTGAAATCTGAGTTTAAAATTGTTTCATGCATAAATGCTGCTAAGCACTTAAAGACATATATTTGGTTACATTGTTGCTACTTTAGTTGCCTAGAGTAATATGTTATATTACATATTAATGTAAATAAATTTGTTGAATGTCTCATCAACCCTACATATTATGTATCCCTATATGTGCATATAATGAGAAATCCTGAGGACTGGCTGTCTTCTGAGTTTCACAAATCCATAGCCAAACTGTCAGAAGGAGTGGGAGCAGCTGCTGGAAACTGCTCAGATGAAAGACAGGAACTCCTCTAATCTGTCTGCTGAACTGGGTGATAACCAGGAGCCAAGGAAGCTGCCCAGGCGCTGAGAGACTCTGGTCTGAGTTTTTACAGATATACACCAGAGACAGTATTTGTATGGTAGGGTGGGTTATGTCTGAGGGACTGAGCGGGTTTTATGCAGTGGTTCTCCATCTGTTTTTCAGTGACTTTGTTCTCTCATTAAATCGATGTTTGATTTTTTTTCTCCTTCCTCTCACTTCATTAATGAAATGATGAATTATGCAGAGGAAATGCCTTGTGAGTGACAGAATGAGTTATATTACATCCATACCAGTTCTGTACAGGCATGCAAGAAAATAGCCATAATATGACATCTTAATCATGAAATAATAATGTGCTTTACTATTTTTTCTGGGTAGTTTTTTTGTTAAAAAAACAGTACATTTGAAAATTCATTGATAACAGTAATAATTATATTTATGCATTAAAAATTTCGGTTAAAGAGCTTCTACATAGCGGTGTATTAAACATTACTGAAACATGTAATTTGGTAATTACCAGTGCGGTTAATTGTGGCATAAACCTTACATTGGGTGGTGGTCTAATAAATTTGTCAAGCTCTGTATATGTGTTTGGATGCTTGTGTGTGTGTGTGTGTGTGTGTGTGTGTGTGTAGGTGTGTGTGTAGGTGTGTGTGTGTGTGGGTGTGTGTGTGTGTGTGTGTACTCACCCTGAGTGTGTTAGGGTGGAGGGAGCCTGGGTGATGACTGATCCGGACTGGGAGGAGGACAGGGCTTGCTGGGCAGCCAGGCTGCAGCTAGGGGCCATCATGGTGCCATGTGTCTGGGTATGATGCAGGGCATGAGTATGGGGATGATGCAGCGGTGGCTGTTGATGTGGGTGCTGAGGCTGGGTTGAGTGCTGGAGCTGAAGCTGTGGTTTGAGCTGGGGTTGGCTCATACAGGACGGCCCATTATTAGAAAGCGACTGTGGGAAGAAGTGAGTGGGGAAAAAAACAGTTGAGACAATTGTAGACCTGTAGGGCAGTAAATGATTCTAGTTTTATGATCTGAGATTATAGCAGCAGTCAAAGTCCTTCTAGAAGCAAGTC
Source organism: Etroplus canarensis (assembly GCA_015106775.1). Lineage (NCBI taxonomy): Eukaryota > Metazoa > Chordata > Actinopteri > Cichliformes > Cichlidae > Etroplus > Etroplus canarensis. The sequence goes on from VUQH01003365.1 coordinate 8,679, forward strand.
TTGACGCTTGAAATGCCTTTGAGGACTTATTTAGGCAGTTATTGTGAAGCATTATCAAAATTAAAATGTGATTTAAAAAAATAACTTAAAAGGTTTGCTGTCTTTTCCACAAATTGAGGCTTTAAAAAGCTTTTTTCCTCTGGCAATTTTTACTTCTACTCATATTTGCTGTTACCAAAGTCTCCCATAGATTTCAGCTGCCATGTCTCTCTGTTATAATGCCTGTATGTGTGTGTGTGTGTGTGTGTGTGTGTGTGTGTGTATGTATGTGTGTGCGCGCATGTGTACCTCTGTTTAGTTTGTGAGATTGATGACTAGCTGTTTAATTTACAGGGTAGAATGTGATCACCTGGTGTGTCTTTCCTGCAGCAGGTCAGATATCTGCTGCTGTCTAACTGGGCCTGACTCCCTCACAAACAAGTGTCACTCAAAACACAAACCTGACAGACTTCACAAGCAAACTCCCAGCAGCACTAAGGCACACATCTGTATTGTTTCTTGATTCTTGCTTTCCATTTCTTTTAGGCTACTGACAGACTTCATTTTTAGTGAAATGAGATAAATCCATCAGGCTTACCTGTTTCTTATTTTCCTCTTCTTGTGCATGAAGAAACTCTTCCTCGATCTCCTTGAACAGACCAACCTCTTCACAGTTCTGCAAAAATCGTGTTGGCGTTGGCGTCTGGTCTAAAGTCATGGTGTACAAATAGACAAAAAGGAGCGAAATAAGGGTTTTAAAATTTGAAACTTCTGCCACAACAGCCTCTGTTGGTTAAGATGATTTGCTTTCTAAATCAACTGTGGTCTAGGTTGTAATGTAAAGTGGAGAAACAAGTCTCCTCTTAGCTGAGCTCTCAAGACGCCGTCTGATATCATCAGTCTGTTTCTCTGAGCCGCCTAAACATGCAAGGGTCAGAGGTCAGCTGGGTTTTTTGTTTTGACAGGAGAGTTCCTGCAGGAGGCGTGACAGGCTGCAGGATAGAGATGCGGAGCGGGAGTATGCAGAGGCCAGATCTCGTGCTGACATTTGCATCCAGACAGACAGATCTTTGTAAAAGACACTTGGTGAAACAATAACACCGATAACCATGTTCACCTCCTAAACTGTCTCAAGCACAATGTCAGTGAGTAGTAGCTCATCTACCTCACCATCTACCACAATTCACAATTTATTGTAATGTGTGAATTACAGAAAGTGATCATTCTTCTTGTCATTGGTTTGCTGTATTGCACAAGCTAATGAGACTTAAAATCTGCTGAGTCAAGGAGACTCAAGGTCATATCCAGGACAGGAGTCCTAGTTCTTGACCAGCCCTAACCTTGCTTAAGACTTTATTATACCATAAATAAACCTAATGATGGCACTTATGTGTTGATGGAAGAGGAGCACACTCATTTTTTAAACATTACAATCTAGACCAATACTTGTAGGAGTAGCTATTCTTGCGAAAAAAGAAAAGCATAAAATGAAAAATGTTGCCTTTGCCTTAACCCTTAGCACAGTGTGGTTAAAGACTCATTAGGAGTCAGAGCTGCACTAAAATCTTGCCAATACTCTATGAGGAGTGGCGATTCTTGCGATTTGTGGACTGCAAGGTCTCCTCATCATAGCATTAGCTCATCAGTCTTGTGACCAGATGAGCTAAAAATTAAACCAAAAGATAACAGCATGGCTTGAATGACTTTTGTGAGTTCATCCTTTCCTGTGCAGTTACACTTTTCTCACGACCATGGCTTCCTTATTTAATAATACTTTGGTATTACTCCAACATTGTATTTCCTTTGCAGTGACTCCCAGTCCATGTACTCCACTGCAGTGACCACCAGTCCCACCTCATATTCAGTCCAGGCAAAGAGATTCTTTTCTTTTTGCTATTTGGGATCATCATATTTTCATATAACTCATATTTTCTACAAGCAACACTCGTGTTTGTGTGAGTTTGAATGGTCAACGTGTATTTGCAGGTGCGTTTTTTTATATTTTAAAAACACTACATATTAGGGTTGATATAGCCTCAGTAGTTCATGGATAATGCTGAAATGTGGGAGTGTTTGAAGGTAATCATCATGCATAAACAGCATTTTATGGTCATTCACAATTATAATCTTAATTTTCTTACACATTACTGGAAAGGTATATCAGTGCAAACCAAATAATTGCCCACATGGTAATTTAATTTGCTTACAAATTACTGCAAATGCACTGCATTTATTGACTCAGTGAAATAAGAAGAACAGCAATAACCAGTTGTTATTGCATGCAGTGTATACAGTTTTTTTATTTTCTCCCCTAAATTCTTATTTTTCTCATTGCACATATCACTGGATACTGAATCTCCACACTAAATAACATCATAATCAGATTTTCTTTGAGCAGGCAGCTCTTGACACACGATGACGCCTCATCTTTTCTCCTGTAGAAAAAAATAACCTTAAAGGAATAGGATCTTTAAAAAAGTCAGTGAAAAAGTAGGAGATATAGCCCTTGTATGGCTTTTGTGCATTTTGTGCAGAAAAATGAAATGAGAAGCTGTTAAATTAAAAAAAAATCAGCTATATTGATGATTTATTGTTTTGCTCTCAAATAGCAAGGTTAATGTAAGTTTTTGCTGTTTTTTCATGTCTATTAAGACATTAAACCACATATCTTTAGATTTTGACTGTTGGCCAAACAATATAAAACAATTTTAATCACTTTTGAAATTTTATTTTATATCTTTTATCATGGTTTGTATTGTAAAGTAAATACAATGTAAAACTAATACACATGTAAATGATGGCTGGAACAGGCTTGACTTAACTATCTATCTGATTTTGCTAAGTTAATCAGCACACCATGTCAAATACTAAATGGGGCTTTGTGCCCAATAGTCTACCCCCTCCCCTTACCTTACCTTTGCCCAATGTCGTTTATAAAAAGTAAAATATTTAAGATGGACTATGCAGAACCTTGTGCACCTCCCCTTCATAGTTTTTAATCAAAGTGGGCATTCCCTGATGTCATTGTTTGTATTTTTGGTGTAATCTGATGGAGTATACTATACATGCTGCAACATGAGCAGCTGCTTCAGAGCACAGACTATGCGAGGAAAGGAAGACAGTGTTGCGATTATCTGATTTCATAGTGTATAACATATCGTCATCTTTTTTTAATCAAGCACTGATCCTGAAAAGGGGACACTGCAGACACGTGCAGCCAGACAACAGCTGAACTGAGTGACATAAGGCATGTCTAAGTAGAGGAACAAAAGAAGATAGAAGTAAAATGCCCGTGTGCAGACAGAGAAGACATTTTTTTCCTTTCTTGGCCTCACCTGTAAACGCTGCATCCGTCTTTATGGACGGGAACTTGAGGGTCATCTCATGCTTGTGTCTGTGGATGATCAGATGTTCCTCTAACTGGAAGCGCTGCAGCACACCAACACAGTGAGAAAGAAATGAAGAGATGCGTGCAGCTGTGTGACACACGGGATGAGTTTCTCAGTTAAATCAGTTGTCTCTTCGCTGACTAATCAGTCATGATGCTCTTATTGTGTTGAGTATTTTAGAATATTCATCACTTCAGATGATAAACCAGCGTGCTCATATGTAATGTTCACAGTAAACTCATCCTATATTGTGCAGATTCATTCACATGTAGTCGCTTACTTTGATTATTACAGCTCTTATAGTGCAACACACATACAGCATCCTACTGACCTGAGAGCAGCCTGGGGCGCCGCACACATAAGGCCTGTCCAGTTTGTCATTCATGTCATACACAAGCCTGCACAAACAGAAGAAGTGAGAGGACAATTTATTTACCTGCCAACAAATGGGGGAACTATTTCTCTCGGATCACAGTTCAGATGAGCTCACTCAGCAGGCAGCCTATTCCCTGTTTTATATTTATATTTACACAGATAATTCACACACTATGTGTCTATTATCCTGTCTTTATTGTGGAAGCTGTGTGTAATGAGATAGTTGCTACAGATGATAGATGTTTCACCCTGAGACACAATATTAACTTGAGGAAAATGATCCCTTTGGTGCCAACGGGGGTGCAACAGTCTTGGGTTGTGACAGCATACTCTAGGTATTCATTTTTATTAGGACAAGTACTATAGTACATGCAGCCTGTGTTTTTCCAGCCTTTCATTACTCATTACTAATAACATGTAAACACTAGAAAGGCATCAGAGTCTTATAGTATCACAAGCTTTACTTTTCATGGTTATGGAGTGAAGCGCTAAGTGTAGTGCAATTGTTTCAGGCTACAATTAGGCTTTCATCGGTGTATCAGTTAATAATACTAGTGTGATGAAAGGATAAGTGGTCGCCATGTCTTACATCAACTCATCGGGATAAAATTATCAACACAAATGCAGAAGAGGGCACAATAATAAACCAGCTTGCAGTGTTAACCCAGGATTGACCCAGTCGGCTCTGCTGTGGAGATATTAAGCCACTGGCGGGGGGGTAATTATGACTTATTTGAAATGCTACTGGTGCTGAGAGCAAAGCAAGAAAGCATTCAACTCCCTGACCATGCGAGAAGACCTACAAGTCAACCTGTCCTCAATTTTTTATCCTCATGATTTCAGCAAGAAAGAAGACAGAGTCAAGAAATGTTGTTGGTGTTGTTGTGATGGTTATGAGAAGCATATTCACAGGGACACACTCACAGTGAGAAGACAGCAAAGTGGGTCCTGATGTTATGGGAAAGACTGAGAGCTAAATAGAGTAGTTGGGAACGAGAGGGCAAAAGTACATGCTTCCATAAGAAGTGGAAAGAGTTTGTCTG
>VUQH01003367.1:7184-23085 GCA_015106775.1 Etroplus canarensis
GGACCAATATTAAAAAAAAAAAAAAAAAATCAAAATTCAGTCAGTAAAATTTTACTGACTGAAGTTGATTTTAATGTCATACCACATTGCTTTAAAAGTTGTGAAATCTCTAGCTGTATAATAAAAGCATGCTCTGTAATTGCACACCCAGTATATTGAAAGAATCAAGTGTGGGATTAAGGGAAGCAGGATTAAGGAAGGACTGTACGAACAGAACAAGATGTTACTGCTGTTAGAATGCTTTCATAATCGTTTTCCCTTCGAGTCTGCAAAATTATTCCCTTTCTCAACACTTGCAACATAGCACTATATAGTACTGCTTCACCAATCAGTTCATTCTAATCTTATTATAGAAGCTGAGTTTATGGGCCGTCTTTGATGTGTTGAGTGTAGCTTTTATTTCACATTTTCCATGTGTTTAATATGACGGCTCTAATGATCTAGAATGTAATGAGAGGTAATTGCCAACACTAACTATGCCGCTATCAAAAGCCTTTATTGTTCTTTATTGGGTGCCATTTACACCCTGATAGTGCACTCTGCTAAATTAGGCTTGATGCAAATCTTGGTTAATGAGCGATATGTGAGTACTATGTGTTTAGGCTTGTCTCAATACAGCTATTAAACACAGCACTCACTGGTGTCGCATGACGGCAACAACTATCCTTAGAGCGTTAATGTCTAATTAGTTTATTTAAACCTGTGTCTAGTTTAACAGAATGATGACTTCTCTGTTTGCCAGCTGTCCTACATTATTGCTTTCACAAGTGTGATCCTCCTTCTTTGTGGTAAAAAAAAGGCGACATTTTACCCAACATGCATCACGATTTGGCCTTTCTATGACCCTATCCACCATGATGAGAGTGTCTGGCGGTAGGCAGAACTGAGAATCGTTCATTTTTGTCCAATCAGAATTGTCAGCTGTAACTGAAGGGCATAGACTGGCGTTGAGTCCAGTGAATCATCTGGAGTAGCATCGCAGAGCAAAAACAAACAGAAAAAAGGCCCTAATGCTACCAGTCTATTAACCTGTGAAATCTGACAATGTCCCATTTCTCACGAGTCATACCGAACAGAGAAAATTTTTGGTCTGCCTGCTGTGTTTTCCTTACACTTAACCAGCACTTTTTCAGCTTTCTCCTTTGTTTCATAACAACCCTTTGCAACTCGTACCATTTACAGGTCACTGGCAGATGAATCTAAGTTTATAATGAGCTGACACTTGGATCCTCATAAAAACAACTCCCTGGCCTTCAAGCCCACACAGCTGCAAAAATTATCCAGCACCCCCCATTGCCTCAACTTTGTTTGGCTGTCACCTGACATTAAACTGCTCCACGTTGGCCTTGTTAGAGGTGTTTAGTGAGGTCAAGGAGTAAGACTGGACACCTCTTAGTGGACATGCTTGACCATAGTTTGCGTGTGAACAAGAAATTAATATCCCCCTTTGATCTGAATTTTATGGTTCATCATTTTCATTTTTTTTACCTAACATGGCAACATGTTTATCAAAACTACAGTTTCTTCAGTTAAATAATTCATAACAATTTCATAACAACATATTAACTTGACCTTTTGCAACCACTAGAACATTAGATTTCAAAATGACGTCATTTCTATTTTTTACCCTGTGCTGCCTCTTTTGTTAATAACACACTTTGTGTAGAGTGACTAGTCTCCCCTCCTGCTGATTGTGTGATGCATCTGGCTATGTATTTGGTGCTCTCTGTTTACACAATGCACAGTAAAGAACAGGCCATTCATCAGCATCAAGAATCTTGTGTGACCCATAAATTGACATGCCTAAATTATTTATTTATTCAATGAACAATAGAGAAGTGTAGGAATTATCAAGGGCAGTGTGAGTATAAGGTTTTCAGTTCACTGAAAGCTTTTGTTTAATCCTTTTCTGATTTATTAATATTGTTGTTTCATGTGAGAACATTTTCCCTGCAACACATCAGAAATGGTCATCAAAGTAAAATATTGACTGTTTCTTTGATATCATCCTTCATTTGAAAATGTAAATCTACAATATAGATTGCACTGGTAATAAAAATGGAAATATCACATACAAAATAAATGATTTAATGGGCAACATAGTTGTTAAATATATTCTGAAAATATCTATAAATCATGGCAAGACTGACATGGAAAATCTTGACTGTCCTTTATATCATTTTTGTTTATGTTATAGGCAAACAAACAGCACTTTTTTTTTTTTTTAAATTATGAAAAAAAGCAAAATAGTCTGCCATTACTGCCAAGGTTGGATGCTGATATATTCCATCTTGTGCGGTGTATCTGCAAAAAGAATAGATAAGGCAGAATTTGTTAATATGCTCTTTTTAAATGCATCTTCTTTTTACATAGCCCTCTCAAACTTCTTCAACCATGCCAGCCTGTTTTTCCCTCCATAAATCAAGGACAGTGGGGAGGACGAGGTGTGATTGCTTTCACACCCAGGAAGTAATCACACCGGACCTGCCACAGCTCTGATTAAGACTGATAAATATCGACGAGCAGTTAATGAGATGTCAGGCAGGAACAAGGCCCTTCCCTTCATGCCTATGGAGACACCAATGGAGAGGAAAAATGACCTCGAGTTGGCAATGTCATGACTGTTTTCCATAAGTGCAACATGAGGTATTCCATAGTTGGTGTGCAAGATTGTCAATAAAGCAGCTGTTTTTTTTCTAGATTCAAAAAAAGTGGCCAGCAGATGTTGTTTTTCTTGAATTTGTCAGGTAAAGAGAGAACAATTATTGTTTTTTTCAGTTTAAAAGTAGAAGCACACATCAAAAGGTCCCCCCAGGCAGACCACAATTAGCTGATTAAAAGCACATCTTAAATGTTTGTCACCTGCACTGTTCATAAAAGTTAACTCCAATAAATGAGCATAGTTCATCTTTGCTTTAAAATTAAAATCAATAAACTGTCTGGAACCTTTTGTAAATGCCACACTAAATTAAATTCTTTCAAAGGCACTCACATAAATGCAACTAGATGTCTGCAAAACTATGATGAGACAGTGTTAGCTGGATACTTGAAGCAAGTCAAGTGACTTGCTCTAAGCATTGTGTACATGTTACTGTTTGCGTATTTATGAGCTTTATTCACCTCAACAGCAGACCCATCTCAGTATAGTTGTGTGTAAAACCGTGTAATTTGTGTATCATTGTGATAGCATCATGTTCTGTTTAAAGTAAATTTAGGCTGTGCCTTGATAACTGCAGCCATGACGATAGCTTATCTCCACACAGTGGCCTTTTGATGTAATCACTCAATGGCATTGGTGTACCTGAAGGCTGCCATACTTCTCACATGTGACAGATTCCCACAAATTGTCAAGTTTTGACCGTGAACTCCAGGTCACCCTCTGGTCCCTCAGCACAGTCCCGCTGAATATTGTTTCTCTAGCAGACATACTCAACCCAACAGACAGAAAGACCATGCAGCTGCACCCAAACACCCAACAATAGGATGCTTGTTCTGGTGCAGAAAGGGATGGGTCCCCTTTTTGGGGAAAGGGGCGATGTGAGCGGGTGGTCAAATATTTCAGGGGTTTTGCAGTGGAATAATCCATTGTGATGTCTTTTTGAATGGAAGTGATCATTTGGAGGTTTCAGGAGTATTAGATAAAGTGAAAAACTTTCATCTCAGTGTATTTACATTGTATAGAGTAGACTCTGCATTCCTGTTTTGTGAAAAACAATATGACATAACTCTTCGGGAAATTACCCTTTTTAATCGCTCATTCCCTGGTAATGTCATGATTGTCAAGACACATACAGCAAGAAAAAAAGTAACAGAAAAACAATTAATTATTCAAGTATCTGGGTTCAATTAAATGTTAAATTAGGTTGCTATAATAACATTTTAAATATATAAGTGACCACACTGGTTGAAACGTGAACATTTCAAATCTTGATATAAAAACGTGGAAAAAAAAATCAAACAGTGGTGCGTGTTAAAGTCTGGACTGAGCTAATCTAATCAAACAGAAATGCATGTAATTAGCATTGTCATAACGCACAACAAGATAATACAGCAGCAACAAGGCATGTGATGTATGACAAAATTAAATTGACACTTCAGAGATAATCACTGGATGATTCTGATGACTCATCATGCATATTGCTTTTTTGCAGTTTTCGTCTTTCTGATTTTATTTCAGAGGGCCCTTAATTCTAGAGTGGAAACACTGGTGCAGACAAACACATTCACACAGGCATACACATATTCCTTTGTTGAAAGTATTTGCCAATTAGCAAGTTGTGGGGCTGGAGTGGTAATTAGGCTTTCCAGTCGGCTGGTGTCTGTGTACAGCTTAGTTGAGACAGGTCTGAAGCTAAACGCCTCACTATTTGTCCAGCAATTATGTCAGGTCCCCATGTCATAGTACAGACGTGACCAATTAGCTGTGCCGAGCTGAAGTGAAAGAGAAGGATTATGGCAGAAGAGATGGGAGAGGATGAAAAAAAGTAGACAGAGAATGGGTTCTGCTGGTGTTAGTGGGGAGCCCATGGGGGAGGACGGGAGCTGAGGGATAGTCTGCAGGGACTAGGAGAGAATAAAGGGACAGACAGACTTTGAGTTTGGAAATGAGAGGAAGGAGTGTGTAAGGAGGTTGTGAGGGAGCGGATTTCTCCTTTTTTCTACCGCTGTATGATCGTGTTTTTCATTGATTCTCTCTGACCGACATGTGCTAAGACATGTTAATGCATAGCAGTATTTATGCTAATGCTGTCTTACTGACCGAGCAGGGATAAGAAATTAATCTTTATTGATGTCTTAATAATTCTCCCCTGCTTTGTATGACATATTTTGATGAAACTAGACTGCAGACAATCAATATTCTCCAGCTTGGAGTAATGTGACACAATGCCAATAGCCGTAGGAAAGTATACAGTGCTCTAGTTCATCTTGGCATTCATCCATATTTACTTCAGACAGACAGATTATACCATGTATCAAACACTGGCAGAGTACTAGTTTTCAGGGCTAGTCAAAACAAGCTCAAAATCTATACTATCTCCCCAGTTTACGTCAGTGTAAATGCAATAGTCAGGATTTCAGTTTTCCATGCAAAATTCGTTGAGCAATGAACAAAAGAAGTTTATTGAGAGAATAAATTATAAGGAACAATAAAATTGTGTCCATGAAATACTTCTGAAACTTTTAGAAGTGTCCAGTAAATTCATCATCTTACATCAATAGCTGAGAACAAGTTGTAAAACTGCTGAATTTCTTCCACATCAATACATCCCAAATATTCCAATGTTTTAACTTGTCTTAGCACATCTTGGGAGAGCAAAATATCTGATGTACCCAAACACCAAGAAAGATCTGCATTTAATTTGATGAGGAAACAGAGGAGAGGGGAGCCAGGGGACAAGGCAAGGGGCAAATGAGGTAGAATCTCTGATCTGAGCATGTTTTCTTTTCTGCTGGAAAACAAGATTGTTGGGTCATTGCCTGAAGAGATGAGTTGATCTCATATTAATTAGTGGGTTTGAAAGAAAATATGAGGAGCTTTAGAGTTATAGGTTATTGACAGAGCTCTTCCATAGATTCCAAACTGTCTGTTGGTTTGATTGTGAACAAGCGCATTATAGTTAATTAAAACTAATCTAATAGCATAAATAAATAAAAAAATGAAAAAAAAAATCACCACAACCTTTAGAAAAACAAAGCAATAAAAAATCATGAAAAATGATATACTTACACAGCTAAAAGAAATTTAATATATGCAATAAACTTTTTAAGTCCTTTGACAATCAATCAATCAATCAGTCAATCTTTATTTGTATAGCACTTTTTTGAGCAATGTGCCCCTCGGAGTTCTTAACCCCTATATCACATTTCTAAAATTAAATTTAATAAGTTAAATAAATTAATCAATCAATAATGGATTGATCTCCTCTCTCTCTCTCTGTGTCTCTCTCTCCCTTTACATATATAAATATATATGTATATATATATATATATATATAGAGAGAGAGAGAGAGAGAGAGAGAGACAGAGTGAGAGAGAGAGAGAGAGAGAGAGAGAGACAGAGAGAGAGAGAGAGAAACAGAGAGCTTGGGTTAATCAACAGTTCAGACTTACAGGTACAGTAGTGGGGCTCCGTGAGTTACTTATTCCTTTAATAATTTTGATCTTTAGTGCCAGTTTATCACTGTAGATATGTTATTTTCATTACTGCTGAAAAACCACAATTGTGGTATTTATTAATTAAAAGAGTGGGAAATAGCCATAAAAAGTGGCAAGAGTGAATGGTTGTCTTGGACAATTATTTGACTGGAAAAACATGTAAGTGATTATGAACTGGCATACTAAAAGTAAGAAAAAATATACTCTCAAGTGAACATGTACGAATTGAAAACACAACACAAAGACTCAGTCAGGAGATCAGATCTTAATTTCTTAAATAATTTAATGCAAAAGGGTCTTTTAAAAATATTTCTACAAGAATGCATCATCACTTTTTAGTAATTTCTTGTTTATGTCTGCATCATTAAATACATCTCACTCCTTTTCAAAGAGGAATTAACAATTGAGTTTTCAGTTCTTTATTCACCCCACCCCCCTGCCCCCATTTCCCTAAACATGTACAGTACTTTCTGAATCATGTCACTTACTTTTAAGAGGGTTTTTAAAAATGACAAGAAGACATATGCGTAGTGAGAAGAGAAGACAGAAGAAAAGACAATACTGTATATTTTTATTTAAAACAGAAGATTGAAGAAAAAAGCTAGAGATGTATAAGTGGGGGGTTTAGGAGAGGGTGGGTGAATATGACGTTGTGGATTATGTAAAATGTAAAGAAAGACAGGAATGTTTGGATGGTTTGAACTCAAGTGGCACACAGAGAGATAACTGACAAAGCCTAAATTATGCTGATCAAACTGATTCTGTATAAAACAGCAATACTTTTATCGCATATGGTCACACACACATACTCGCACGCACAGATGTACCAGTCTGTCTGAAGTTCAGCATCATGGAGTCTGATGAATGAACAAAAACACAGGAGAGAAAGTCATTTCCTCCCAGCCGAAGTTAAATATAAAACACTCTCCTGAATGTGTGAAAAATACACTTAAAGATTAATTGTTTGCAGTTGATGTGGTGAAGGTTTAATCTTTCAAATATGTGCAATGCTGCTATTGGAGCTCATCACTCATGGCCAGTTGACTTTAGTGAACCCAACTCCAGGCCTTGGAACACCATGTGCACCTCATCAAGAGTTCATGCAAACTCCAAACTGCCATTTTTCATGAGTAGGCATGTCTGCCATCTGATTTTGTTGAGCCCCTTTATTCCCTGCTTTTATACATTTTTATGCCCATCTGATGTGTCTTGTTTGGCACCACATACAAGCTGAAAACAATGGGGTAAGTTGACTTGAGTGAGCCCAAAGGAAGAAGAGGGGGTGATATTGTTCCTAAGAAACTTTGAAAAGTGAGACTATGATTCCATTAATCATACTCTTCTTCTGCCTTATTGTAATGTCTACCACTCTTTTCCAATGAAATGCTGTTTTGCATCAGTGGGGGAGAAATATAGTTGTGCAAAATGACATCCAAAAAAAAGGGAAATAAAAAATCTGCTCATCTAACAGGCATTTTCGATAGATTCACCTCATGTTAGCAAATCTTGTTGCCAAGACTTGCATGCCTGATTGTGAGCCATCATATCAGAAATATAAACTGACAGCTTTGATGAAAACCATGAGGCCTAACTGTGAAATTACTATTTGATTGTGTTACTAAACTATTACATGTTAGTAAGCCCTTAAAAGAGTGTACTAGCAGTAGTGAAAACATCTGTATATGGAATGAGAAGAAAAAAATATATAAAATTGGGAACATGCGATTGTTTTGCATAATATCTTTCTCATTTCAAGGAGCTTATGAAGGGATGACAAACAGGCAAGACACATTGCATTATCACTAACATCATGTTGTCATTACACAACCGAGGAATAATATCGACATATTGCACTGATCAGCTCCAAACCAAATAATAGTGACACTGTCTGGAAGATCACACCACTAATGTACCTCAGTAAGGTCTCAAAATTGTGGTTATCAGTTACAATGAGAGGACCTGCAGACTTTACTGCATGTCTGGGCTGTTGATCTTACGCTGTACTAATCATGCAGCAGCCTGAGCTCAAACAGGATGATTACAGGCCAGACAGGAAATGAAGAGCAATAATGATACAGTAGGTCAGCCTGCCCTATGTCTGCTTTGGCTGCAGGCTCATATTCTTGTGAGACCTGATTGGCTGCTGCATTAATTGAACTGACAATGACCAATAGGTTTCTCCTCCACCAGCTCTCTTATGAGTATTCATTTGTAGGGATGGAAAGTGCACATCATGTGATGGGACACCACCTCTGAGGGAACTGAAATGACTGGCAGGTGGTTGCTGACTAGTTTGACATTGTCTCTGAACCTGCTCCCTAATAACAGTCCTTTATAAGATGGATTGGATTACATTTGAGTGGTTTGCAAGGGTTTGAAAATAATGTGCCTGGAAGACGATTAGGTACAGCTCAATGCTTCACAAATGCTCTTTATGTTGAGAGTGAGAATGGATTTAGGAAGCTTATTATTAAGTTCAGATGGCACACAAACACACACCTACTCTAAGTTGACAACTCAGGCAACAATATATATGGTGAGAAGAAAAGATGGGATGATATTACCAGTAGTCTAAGCCTGGATGGTGTTCCACTCTTTCACCTTACATATTTCCTAACATTCCCTCTTCTTTCTTATCTTCTCTTCTGTTGTTTTTGCTCCAATACATTTCACAACAGTAGTTCCATTTCGTCAAAACACCATTTTTTCTTTTGTTATTTATCTTACTTTTGTTACAAAACATGTACAGGCTGTTTAGAACAACAACAAAAATACAATATCCAATCATATGCAATTTCTTTTAATAATCATCAATTCAATAGGTGAATCCTCTTGGAGTTTCTCTTCCTTCTGATTGTTCCAAGTCCCCAAACAGCCTAAAGTCCTTCTGAGTGTTGTTGGGGTGTATGGGTTGGTGGGCGAGGTACAAATAAATACATAGGGCAGGATGTCAGGAAATTAAAACAAGGATTTTGATTATTTCTAAACCCACATAAGAGAAAGTAGAAATTAAAGTGTCCATCATGGTTTGTCTCAGTTTCAGCATGATGCATATATATATAATTTTATATATATATGTGTATGTCCAAAGTCCATTTTTTGGATTCATCTTTTTAAAAAAAAAGAATGTTTTAACAGTTGTCCACAGAATATAGCATAAGTGTTTCAGATATATTTGCTCCTTATCACAGTTCAGTTCATGCGTTAATTCTCCATGGTGGCAAATAGCGGAAGCTGTATTGTACAGTATATTTGTGTGCAACTTGATACACCCGCACATCCAGTCACACATAATCACACATACAAACCCACACACACACACACGCGCGCACACACACACACACACACACACACACACACACACACACACACATACATACAAAACTGCACACAAAAGGCCAAAAGGGTCTTTCTATTTTGTTGCCACAGTCCTCGTCTCCCCAATCACATGAACTATCCAGTGGGGGTACTTCAGTCTGACCAGCCATTTTGAAACCACAAATTTTCCAAAAATGTGTAAGAAACCAAAGAAAAATGCAAGAAAACACAAACAAACACAAAAAACAAACAAAACATGTGGTGGTGTGGACAAACAAAAATGACAAAAAAAGGTGTAAAACACAGTTGATGAGCAGGTGTTCCCAAGCTGGGAAACTATCCTGAGTCACTTCAGATCAGAGTGAAGAGGTCATCTGGTGACCTAGTGAGGATCCTGCAATCAAAACAGGTGTCCCAAAATTATCCCTGGTTTACTTTGACCTTTTGACCTGTGTCATCCTCTTAACCTTTGACTGCAGCCCATCATATTCCCTCCTCCACCGCCTCACCCTTTTCTGGCAAGTGCCCTTTTAGATAACACACCTTCAATATGAAGATGAAGAACAACACACGTGCACAATAAAACAACTTCTAGCGAGGAAAAAATTGTCCTATCTCCTGTGGTCTGAAACACATCACTTTTTTTTGCTTCGTTTTCTTTTATATATGCAAAAATGTATTCACTTTTTTACACAAGGGCGTTCCTTCTTTCCTACATAGAACATCCAGCAGAGCTGGGATTGGGAATCAAGGGGAGGGGCTCTTGTGTGAGGATCAGAGCATGACATTTAAGTGACAGAACTAAGGCCAACTTCACTAAAACGCATATGCATGCAAACATCAACTCACGTCAGAGCTGGTGAGGCACGCGTAGGATATAAGGGGGTTAACTATTTATCTGCTTTCAAAAACACACAAGCTCTGATTGGATGGAAAAAGAAAAGAAAAATAAAAAAATGCAGAAACAGGAAATGTAAGTGGTAATGAAATAAAGAAAGAAAATATAATCAGAGGCACTGCAAGCCAGTTTCATAGTGTCTAATTGGCAGAGATGGGTCAGGCAGCTAGGGTTATCCAGTGGCAATCTCTGGCACAGTTTTTCCCCCTTTTTTCTGTCTGGCTGTCCTTCGACTGCATCGGTTTGTGTGGCTTCTCACTCACACCTGGACAGGAAGTGTTTGGTTCATCTGTAGTCTCATGTCCTGAATGCTACCAAGAATTTTCTTCTGATGCCCAGCCAATGTTACCCCTATCCGCAGCAAGTCCCTGTGAGGGAGAGGAAAAAAGAACAAAAAGGAAAAATAAGAACAGGTGGCTCAATCATTAAAAAAAGTAGAAAAACATCACTCGAAGTTGAAGTGCAAATTTCACTGTTCACCACTCGTGAACACACACTCAACCAGGTGAGAACATGGATAGGTCTCGCCTTGGTCATCTCCCATAAAAAGGCTTCCTGAGAGTAAGGCAACAAAGTGGGAACACTCATCTAGCTATACTAAGCGTTCGTCTTAATGCACAATACCTTTGTTACCCAGCAGGTGGGCAAGAGGATGTGAGTCAATAGCCATAATGATGGTTAATGATTAAAGCACAAAATTAGCTACTGTTTGAGTGCTAGCAGACTTTACAGAGTCCATACCAGCTTGTCACTTAACTAGAAAAACGGAGGAACTGAGAAGCACAAGGTTTTGTTTGGAAAATATTAGAAAGATTTCTCAGTAAGTGACCTGTCATCCATACTTATGAGGGGTCTGTGTGTCAGTAAATCAGCTTCAATTTGCCCAGTTCTTCACAAAATTCTTTGGTGCTTAAAAACAAACAAAAAATGCATAAACCAGAATGTCTAAATTCCGGTGTAAAAAGCCTGGTGCTCACACTGATGTATGAAATTGTTGACAGTTATATATATATATATGTAACTTCTCTCTACCTTTCTCTAGTTTGATTTCCCCAGACAATCACTGAGGAGATAGCAGACATAGTCTAGGGCACTGATTAGGGTATCTGTACATCTTCTCCCTTCAGTTCTACAGTAATATAGCATATAGACACCATGCACAGTGTGTTTGTTCACAGATATACACATCCACAGCACACATCCATCCTCTCCAAAACTAAATCAGAGTCACCACAACTTCACATAAACAAATGGTGCTTTTTAGTTTTTTCATATTTTGCCAACCCCATCAGCACAGTGACGGAGGATGAAATGATAATAAATGGGCACCATTACAGGAATTACTGGCCATTAAGGGCAACAGAGAGCCACAGTACACCACACCTGTCAGCCTAGCCAAATTGAAACAAATTACTCCCACCTCCATTGCCTATTATGCAGCTAATGAGAATGATTTATTTATCATTATAATCCTAATTCATTTATTTGATCATCACTGGCCTGCAATTTCCATGGTTTCCATTACATCATTTCCTGTTTGTAAACACAACAATAACGGGTGCAATTGTAGTTAAAGAAACAGCTGCAAATCTTTGCTTAAAAATTGTAGGCTACTGTGCTGTGAAACTGTGTAATGCTGATTTATGGGGGCGATTTGTTTGCTTTTAAAAAAAGTTGATGTAGTATTATTCTGATTAAAACAGCCTAAAAAATAAACAACCATTTTACAGTAAATGAATCCCAAAAGACCAATAACATTCCAAAAGAAACGAAAAGGATATTATTTAATTTACCTTTATAATCACTTTCTTGTCTTTGTTGTTTTGTGATGCTAATAAATCTAACTCTTTTTTAATAATACTATCATTCTTTACATGTTACTGTATGTGTACAAAACTACTGTAAGACAGGATTACCTTCGTATCACAGGAAATCAATCTATTACTGGTGGCTTAATGTGTTATTATTATTATTATTATTATTATTATTATTATTATTATTATTATTATTATTATTATTATTATTTATCTGAGTCCATTCAGAAGCCACTTTTTCACATGTTAAAATGCTGAAGTTAGTGATAAGCTATTTAGCACTAATTTGACTTTGGAACTCAGTACAGTCAGTCACTTTAGGCCTGATTAGCTCCACTCACTCTGCTGTCATCTGGGCCACCAGGTCAAAGGAAGCAAATCCAGCGTTGACGAAGTTGTCACGGTAGCGGCTCATCTTGATGGCATCCAGCCAGTCCCCCACAGTGGTGAAAGTGGTATAGTCTGGCACACAGCGGTCAAGCAAGGGCTGGGATACCCTACATTGGGGATGGGGAGGGAGGAGAGAGAAAGAGAAACAGAGAGAGAGGGTTAAGGTCGTCACTCTATGTGCCTCTACCGGCCAACCTCACCCCCAGACACCCCCACTGACCACCACCTCTCCATTTCTCTCCTCCTCTTTTCTCTTTTCTCCCCCTCTCCTCTCCTCTCCTCTCCTCTGTAAGGAGTTGTGTGCAGGGGGATGGGAAATGTAAAGGTGGGTGAGGGGCAAATTATAACTGTGGAGAGACTGGCTGGAGGCTTGGGTGGTGGATGTTGGTGCTACAGCTGGTGAGGCGAGGTCATGTGCATTCAGAGAACTTATATCACCTCTAGCTTATATCAAACCATTTCAGCAACAAGTGTTAAAGTAGCCATGGGGACTTTTTTTGTCAAGAATGCACTTGCTTGACAGCATCAGTGATAATAATAATGCAGAATGTGCCTTCTTTAAAGAAACCTTCATGAAAACCTAGAAATACTTGAATGGCTCTCTGTCCTTCAGTTCCTGTTCTTGTTGCAATGAGATGGCAGTATGTTTGGAGACTGCAATGGGGGGCAACTTGAAATTCAATCTGTGTGGTTGTACTGAGTTGCACTATTAAACCACCTACAAATGTGGTTTAAATCTGATCTGGGAAGATTGTATTCTGTGTGGTTTTGCTGGTCAGTTCAAATCAAATTTGGGGTGCCTGTGAGAACATGAGCTTAACCAGTAGGCTAGAAGCCATATACCTTTCAGTGTGTAATTTCTGAAGTGTGTTGGAATGTTTAAGCATATGTGCTTTCCTGGTTTCAATGCAAGGTTGGTTTGATAAAAGGATATAGGCAATACAATCCCACAAAGGTGGAGAGATTATTGAAAAATGCCTTATGAAAAGAGAAAAAAAATAACTGTGGGAATGTAAACACAGATGTCATTCACATATGTGTGTGGTTTCCCATTAGGACTGACTCTATGCTACGGACTCTGGAAGAAATGACTCACAAACCGATAGTTCATGTGTGTTTGACAGTGCTTGTCTTTGTATATGAATGTGTTTAGTTGTGTAATGCTTTCCTCAAATGTTTTGTCTAGATATGAAAACACGTTGGAGGACACTTCACATGTTCTTGCACACCTGTCGACAGCCCAAAATGGCCTTTAAAAAAAATAAATCAACCTCCTATGCTGATCAATGCTGTAGATAGAGAGGCCACCTTGGGAGTTTTAATAAAACTGTGGAACAACTCAGAGTGAAGTACAGCAAATGAACGAGAGAGGAGGTGGAGGTGGAGAGAATGGCTGGGGGGTAAAGGAGAAGAAACAGATGAGGGAGCAAGCATAGAGAAAGAGCACCACTGTCTCCCCTCTTCTCTGCTCCGTTGATCCCTGTCATCCTTTTTGATGGCATTAGATTCATTAACAATTAAAAGGAATGGAGAGAGAAAGAGGGGGAAAAGAGAAAACACATGGAGGGGGAGTTAATAACAGTGATACAGAGGCTCCATTGAGTGGTGTAGATGGAGTGATTTTTAATAAGGCCTGTGCTTGGACGTCCAAGCCCGCGGGCTGTCGTTAACGCAAGACTCTGGCTTCTCTTAATAGAGTATTGTTGGTCCTCCCTTAAAGTTGGCTTCTAAAGGGTCCAGACTTATGTTGGCCACATGTGAGCCACAAGCACAACGCAGCAGGAAGGCTGGATAATACTGTGAGCAAGTTTGTGAGGCTGCTACAACCTAAGCCTAAATTCATAAAAAATGTTGAGGACTGTTCCTTTTCTTCTCTCTCTTTTGTTTTCCAAAGGCTTGCTCACTGTTTCATGTAGTTATTGCTTTAAAAAGTTTGTATTTTTTTTAAAAAATGTATTATTTATTTGATTTAGAGACTCAGCAGGAGCAAAGTATATAAATGACTCATCACAATGGTGCTGGAAGTACCAAAGCTCGTTTGCTCATCACATATGCAGGCAAATATTCAGTCAAGTCAGGTAAATATAATTCACACAATTAAAGACTTTTATGTCAGACAGTGTTAGCTAACCTCCAGCCACCCTTCAGTGCCGACCAGGATGACTGTAACATCTTTTACTCCTCCCTTGTTAGGTTTATCGGCAGGAGGCCACCTCTCTGCTGGCCCATTTAAAATCTCGTTAGTGGCTAATTAAAAGGCACTCTCATCTCTTTTTTGCATCGCCTTAATCGAGCTAATTAACCACAAGCTTAATCTTCTAAGAGCGTCACTCCTGTGGCCAACCGAGACCCTGGTTTCCCCCATGAGCCCAACCCAGGATTGTCTCTGTCCCTCCCTCAAGACAGAAAGACCCTGATGCAGGGACAGATAGGTAGGTCAACCCCATCAGCTTTGCACTAAGTCTGCCATATTATATTCTCAAAATTCTTTCCAAGAAACTGATTGGACAGAAAGATAGTTCATCTAAATGTAGATGTGACATCACTGATTGAGCTCCCAGATGGTGAAGGAGCTGCTCAAAGGACTGTATGAAGCCTTGGTAATTCGGATTTGCATAACAGCTCAGTCTGAACTTGTGCAAACTAAAGAGTTGTATGGGGAGAAATCTGAACTCAATAATATAAAGCAATTGCTGCAGATGATTCAGAAATATTCACATACAGTCCTGTGAAAAAGAAAGTCCAGCTTCATTCACTTCTAAGATTATATGTCTCAGGACATAACAATGGAAATAATCTGGTCCATAGCAGGTTCTAAACCTATTTAAATCTAACCTCAGGTGCAAAACAGCACACAACAGATTCCACTGTGTCCTTATTAGTTAACAAAAATGAAGCCAAAATGGAGAAGCCATGTGTGATAAGCTAAGCACATCCCATGAATCAACAGTTTAGGGTGATCTTTAGCTGCAATAACTTGAAGTAATCATTTTCTGTATGACCTGTCTATTTGTGTGACAGCCTCTCACATTACTGTGGAGGAGTTTTGGCCATTTCTTCTTCATAATGTTGCTTCAGTTTATTGAGGTTTGCAGGCATTCATTTATGCACAGCTCACATAAGGTCTCACCACAGCTTTTCAGTCAGGTTGAGGTCTGGACTTTGTTGGTTCTTTTATTTTTCTGCCATTCTATAGTAGATTTTCTGGTATGCCTAGGATCATTGTTCTGTTGAATGACCCAGTTTTGGCTGGGCTTTAGCTGCCAGATAGATGGCCTCACATTTGACTCTAGAATACTTTGGTATACAAAGGAGTTCATAGACA
>VUQH01003370.1:3237-76444 GCA_015106775.1 Etroplus canarensis
CATATTTGTGTATTTGCACGTGAGCATGTGGTTCTGTCACCTCCAGGTTCAACAAGTCAAGTCCGACAACCCCAGCCTCCACCCGCAGGCACACAAACCCAAAAAGAGTAATGAAAATCTGGTTTTGACCAACAAGTTGTCCACACAAAGTCAGAAAGACACTTGCATAGAAATACTACCCTCTGCAAGCTGACTGAGATACTAAAGGCGCACAGTGTGAGACCTGGGAGAAAACTGCAGCTGTGGCTTCCTGTAGGTGTGGTACTAAAGTGTATTTAACAGAACTAGTCAATATAGACCAAAGCTAGTCTAAGCCATAGTTTGACCAAAAACACTCCATTTGTATCATAGTTTTTGCACAAACTGTGTGAGGGGAACTAAAAATTGCTGCAGAAAACAGTAATCTTGTGATATCCTACTTGTTGCATCACTGCGATAAAGCCTTGAAAAGAAGGATGTGACTGCAAAAGAAAGAGATTTTCAATGAGACATTATTACACCCGGTAAAATTTGTCAGTACTGCCATTAGCAGGGCAGTATCTCTGCATAAAGGTGAGATGAGAAAACGAGAAGCATTTTCATAATTTGCTTATAGCTGCAACTCTTTGTTAACCTACTTTTGAAACAGTTAATTACTCAAGCACAACTTGAACTCAATGTATTAAACCAGCAATTGGACTGGATCAGCATCCAAGTTAATCAAAGTTAAATTTTATTTAGATGTAAGCTATTTGCTAAGCACTTACCCAAAGACTTCAAAAACATAATTTCTTGGTGTCTGACAGACTGTAATTCCTCAGTAATTTGTAAGATAATGCCTCAACTGAACTGACTTTAAAACCCCTGAAAAACACATCAAAGGAGGTATTTAAATTAACAATGACAGAGGCAATATAACTTCCTACATGAGTTAAAAAGCAGCACTGCGATTGGATCTCGTAGCTCAGCTAAAATTCAAAAATGTGATCAAGAAACCTTCAGAGAATTCAAGAAATACATTATCAGCCTCATTAGTCAAATCTGTAGGTTCAGAGAGCTGCAGGATCAAACTGTGAAATGACACTCTACCCATGGAACTGCATTAGACCCCTGGCTGTGCATGCTGAACTGCTGAACACATTATCCATTTAATAGGCTACTTATAAAGAGTAGGAGAGAGAGGAGGAGGAGAGTGAAGGAGTAAGAGCCAAAGTCAAAGGGCATGAAGGGGGCAGGGAAGTCACTGGCAGCAGATAGAGAGGCTGGGCGAAAGAGTGAAGCAAGCTGGAGAGGGGAGTGGAGCCCAAGGGGGAAGAAGGGGGGAGAAAAGGGGGGAAAGGAGGGGAAAAAGAGAGGGGTGAACCTCCTAAAAGACATAAATAGGCAGAAAAGGACTAGGTGCCTTGCAGTCACTCGTCCCGACAGCCACATCCACTGCTCTCCTCTCCCCTTCTCCTCACCTCCAGCCCTCCTCTCCACTCAGCTGCAGTCCTTCATTCACCTGGAACCCTGAGCAAAACCAGTGAGTAGTTTCTACAACACACACTTACCCTGCTTCTGCATGACCTTACATAGATGCTTACAGCTGGAAGACTACTAAGATTGCTAACCTGCTCAAACTGACAAATGTGACCATTGAACCACAGGAGACTACAAAGCTTGCAAGAAAAGCTACTTAGAAATTTTTTAGACAAAGTGAAATTTTAGACAATTGTTCATTATTTAAGTGGCAACATATTCAGAGTAAACATAACAGCATAACAACTAAATTCTGACTGCACACTCTGTAGTATATTACACTGCCTGGATAAAGTGACCTACTTGTTCAGGCAAAATACTAAAAATTTGTTCAAATCTATGTGAATGTTGTTCATTTATACACTACCTAGAAGCAAGGATGCAGCACTCTTCACATACCAGGAACACAAATAAACATAAAAATCCAACTGCTAACTGAGGGACTAAATAAGATGACAGACATTGGGGTATTACTGATAGAGTTCAGGGGAGTTGCAGCCAAGTAGCTGTTCCATCACTGGAGGAAAGTATTTAACAATGAAGAAAAAGTCAGCTGATATAGCTTAACTCCATTAAAAAATGTTAAGACAGAGAAGTAAAGTTTAGAAGGCTGCAAGTGCAATCTTACTCTTGCTATATGTACCCTAATCAGTGTTAGATTTCCTTCTGCCAATCTCACATTGTTTAGCTGACTTTTTAAGTCTAAACACTGGAAAGACAGTGTAGAAGAAATTTCCCTCTGACTCACATACCCCACTTGTTAAACCCGACGTTAATGATACAGCCAGACGTTTTGCACTTTTCAGTTGTCCCATTTCACTTTTCATGTTCTAGATCTGAAAACTTTGTGTAGATTTGTTGAAAATCTATAAGAAAAATGATAACCGTCACAGGGCTTTTAAGTGCACAGTGACAGGGACCACAAAGTAGAAAGACAACAAATTCATCTGTTGCAGAATAAGATAAACAGATATTTCTAGTTAGGTCACTATCTTTAGATCTTCTAAGAAGAGAAGGAAGCATACAAAGTCTGTACTGTGTAGTATATACACAGGTATCTGACTGTTGACTCAGTTTGATATAAATATTAATACTGAATATTCTCCTTTATTTGCTCTCCCTTGTATATACTTGCTTCAGGTCCACGCTCCCAGGTCACCACTTATCATGGACACCACAAAGAACATCCTCTCCTGTTCTAAGAAACTCTTTCACCTGATTATCATGATGCTGACTCTGGGCCAAGAAACTCGTTCAATGCCTGTCCCTACGGACATCCCCATGTGTACAGCTTCAGAAACTGCCCAGTACAGTCTAACGTTTACTGGCAAGTGGACCCAGGCAGCTTTTCCTAAGCAGTATCCTCGCTACCGCCCCCCTGCACAGTGGTCAAATCTTATTGGTAAGTGCGCCTATGCTAAGGGCTTTCTTATTGGTCACATTATTTTGAAGAAAATTTGGAACAGTTTTTCAGAGCCTGAGAAACAGAAAGCTAATGTCTAAAACTTTTGGCAACTTGTTAATCTAACAAAATGTAAGCAAACCAATAGACGAAAAAAGCACCAGTTTACTATAGAGTTGTTAAAAGACAATTCTGTTTTTTAACAATACAGAGGATAGTCACATTTCTACTCACTGTTTTGAGTCCAAAACCTGACTATTCAGAATGACACCTGTTGTAAAAACTATTTGGATCTCCTTGTTTCGTTGCACTGTTAGGGGTGACCCACAGCTCTGACTACCACATGTGGCAACGTAATGAGTTTGCCAGCAATGGAGTGAGGGAGTTTGCGGAGACAGGCGAGGCTTGGACGCTCGTGAAGGAAGTCGATGCTGGTGAACGCATCCAGAGTGTTTATGGCATTCTCTCCGCACCTGCTGTCCTGGGAGGCACAGGCCAGATGAACACTCAGTTTGAGGTCTTTGCCAGGCACTCCTATGTAAGTTTCTCAACAATCACTCTCCTTTAGTCTGGCTCAGGGCATTAAGGTCAGAACAGATTAGGTGGCGTGATGTGGCCCAAAAAATTTAGTGATAAGTGATGAATACTAATAATCATAACTCTTGTTCACCCAAAAATAAAGCCTCACAGTCTGGTATATAGTTCAAGCATGTTTCCAGGTTTGAAAGTGAAAACTGTCATTGCAAGAATCAGCACCTCATCAGTTTACATCATGACAACCACTGCAGCTTACAGAGGTTACAAATCTGTCAATGGACATTTTGGATTTTTTGCCGTTTCTTAAATTCCAAGTAAGTGAGATCGAGGGTTGGCCCTGTGAACTCAGTTGTGAGGTTATTTCCACTGAGGCTGCTCTGTTGCCATGGCCCACCAGTGCAACTATGTTACTGTAACCAACAGTAATGAAAGCCAAATCTTTAAAAGTGTAGGAGTGTAGAAAATAAAATTTCAACCATTTTTAACATGACTGTACTCAATGTGTGTTCAACCAAGTAATAACCAGTCACACTGCTGTAAATTCCTCATAATATAAAGGTATATTGTGAAATTAAAAAGGCATAATGCAGTCTATGCCTTTTTAATTAGGCTGATGCAGCAACTAAATGCTCCTATAAAACCAGCTCCTGACAGTGTTTTCCATACACTGCACCCAAAAGTGAGCTTCTGTAATACGAGTCTAATGAATGTTTCTTCAAATTATGTGAAACTGCAGAGGTTTGCTGTTAAACTTCCTACTGATGACTCTCTAGGTAGGTTATAAAACTTGGGACACATCTGACAAAAATTTGTTAAGCTTGGAAAAAGCCAAATGGAAACAGAAGATGTTCACCAAAATAAAACAAGCTGTGCTGAAGTAACAGTGCACATGTAGATGTGTGGATGAGATACACGGCTATGAATTTCTACTATGTCATATTATTCCACAATAAAATTCATTATAATTTGACATAAACATAAAATATGACTTCGAGGCCTTTTGTAGTCCCAGATTCTGGTGTGGAAAAATTAATCTGGGGTTTAAGAGTTAAGGAGTTATATAATATTTTCCACCCATGTTTTTCTCCCTGCTCTCTTCTTATCTCTAGCATTTCTGTCTCTGGCTACACTCCAGTTCCCTTCTTATGTTTTACTTCCTCTATTTGCAGCTGTCATTTATCGTGCGTATCGTTCCAAGCCCGGACTGGTTTGTTGGTGTGGACAGTATTGACCTGTGTGATGGTGACCACTGGAAAGAAAATGTGTCACTGGACCTTTTTCCATATGATGCAGGAACTGACAGCGGCTTCACCTTCTCTTCTCCCAACTTTGAGACCATTCCACAGGATAAAATCACACAGGTGGGTCTGCCTAAACCAGGAGCAAGAGAAACTAAAAAAACATGTAGAGGATTATAGTAAACCAGGGTATTTAGAAATCCCGACAGTAGGATTTTTAATACAACAGAATGTCTTTCTATCAGTTGTATGGAAGTCATGTATTGTGGCACTCTAAGGCTGTCAAATGCACATTTTTGGCACATTCCAATATCTAACTATGCACACTTTGTCCATGAGGGTAAAGGATACAACAAGAGGCAAAACTACTACAACAATTTAAAAAAAAAAAACACAACAACTATTTCACAAACTGCCATAAGACCAGGATGGTAAGAGACATTGTGTAATTCCCTTCCATCAGAGTTTCTGCCAGTGTACTGCAAGCCCAATGGCCCATCAAGTCTAAATTAATCCCCTCTGGGGACCTGAGCAGCTGGGAGTTTATTAATATATTCAAGAGTTTGTTTTGGAATAAGCTACAACTGTAATAGCCTAAAAATTGTAGAACAATGAATACATTTTAAAGAAAAAAAATGAAAATAAGGAAAACAAGGCATTATTAACTTTCTGAAATTTTTCACAATCTCATTATGTTATTAAATCTAGACTATAATGCACTACTTGAAAAACACCTCTAGAGGGTATCACAGTGATGTCTGTGAGCATTAGACAAAGTGTAAATAGTAAACTATGTGGGAGTGTTTCAGGTACAGACTTATTGATAAAGGTGAGTATGCCGACATGGACAAAGCTGTGTGCACCATCTGCCTTCAGAAAGTTGTACCTAAAGAGGGTAACACTTCAAACTGTTTGTAGAAACAAGTATCACTGAATCCACCAGCAAAAATCCAAGGAAGTAGGCATAATAATTCCGTTGTCCCTTAACTAATAACTTAGCAGCCATAAGGTATGAATCAAAAGATACAGCCCAAGCTTCCATGTGAGCAGGGAAATTAGTTTGAAGATGTTTGCTAGAACATGTATCTCAACTGTTATTCCTTATCCATATTCCCCTACATAGATCACCTCCTCCTTCCCAAGCCACCCTGCCAATTCCTTCTTCTACCCCCGCCTGAAGCATCTACCGCCCATTGCTAAGGTCACATTGACAAAAGTAAAGAAGACCAATCAGATCATCAGTCTGCCTGCGGAGCCCACTCAATCCAACCAGCTGCCAACAGGGAATGAGATCGAAGACAAGCTCATAAGTAAGTCTGATTAACAAAAATGTTCATAATTTCTCTCTTTGTCTGATTGATCAACATTGTTTGAAAACATTTAAAGTCATTTTTGTGTAGGGGCATGGCAATGAGCACAGTAATAGAAGACAGAACTCAAGAATGTGCAAGTGTGTGTTTCAGTTAGTTCTGATTTCAGGACCACCCGACTTCACTTTTTCTTGACATTCTCCACATCTATCAGGCCACCAGCAACCCATTTGGTGTTAGGATTGGGTTCCTTTGTAGCCAAATACTAAGAAGGCAAACTTTCAGAATCTAGGAGATGTTTACATTTCAAATTAAGGCCCATGGATTGTACATTGCAGTTTATTATTAAAAGCATTTACCATTTGGTTGATCCAAATAGGTGAAAATGCAATAAAGAAGGGGTGGACATTAATCAAACCCAAACCCTACTCCTATCCCTAATCCTAAATGGTTCTCAATCTGACCCGTAGTAAATTTACAATTTTTTTTGAAAAATGCTGAATATATACATAACTTAACTATAGGAACAGGCCAAAATGTCCAATAGCTAAACATAAATTACATATATAAATGACATAACAAATCAATTTTCCCCGCTTAATCGTTAAGTCAAATCACTTGTCAGAAGAAATCCGACCCTGCTCTTTGTTTCTTATTCTACCGAAACTATATGACTTTTTGGTCACTGTAAAAGTCTAATTTCTTAAAAGTATGGATATTCAGTAGATTTTATAGACATAAAATCTGGACTAAGAGACTGAAGCCTTTCTTGGAGTTGATGCACTGATCAAAGGTTGAAACTATCAATCTATTTTGAAAATCCTTACCCAAGGACAGCACAGTGTATTCCAATTCTCCACTGTTCTTAACTTTTGGTCATTCCCTTTGCAATGATTAAATAGGACAATAAAAAAATCAAAATATACTATACATAATCAGATATAGTATTCTGCATGTTTTTCCAAATTCAAATGTGAGGTTTTAACACAAGGCAGGGAGCATGTGTGTTTACTGGCTCACATAAAAGCATTTGGGAAATATTAAAGGCCACACACAAACGCAATTACTTCCAACCAAAGAGCAGAGAAGACAACAGAGTCAGGGCATCCAAAAATACCAGGGACACATCTGGCATCTAAAAGAACAGTAAATATAAGCCAGATGAAAGAAGTGAAAGAGCAATTTGAGATAACTATGTAGAAATTACGGCAAATTTTTGGCCATGATGCCAAATGAGACATAAACACAATGGTGATAACAAGTCTTAAATCCATGAGGTGAAGCTGGATGTACTTAATGTGAGACCTCAGACTATTTCAGACTCTGTTGTGCAGCAAGGAAGACTATAAGGACATCTTGGGAAAAGTAAATGTGAAGACTATACTGAACTACAAGGGAAGTCAGCAATACAGCAGTCAAGCAACTTAGTCGGTAAGAATGATGTATGTCATAGGGAGGAAAAAATAACCTTTTATAACAATTCACCGCAGAAGTCTAAACAGATGACTTGACCAGGAAAAGTTTTTTTTAGGGGGAAAAGTAATAGACAGCATGTTGACCTGGCAAAAGAGCTGACAGAGCATTAATCAGATGTAGGGTTGTGGGTGACTGTGAGGGTCTGAGTCAGCATCACAGACTATAAGCCTGTTCCCCTGACTACCCATCAACAAACAACAGAGATTGTCCAACAATCTGTTGGGGTTTCCTCCCCATTACTCCATCCTACCACTGCATCTGTTTATCCTACCCCTATCATTATTTGTGCACTGTCCCCAGAGCTTGAACAGAACTTTTCTTTAATGACTAGCAAGCACCTGTTCTAGATCTTCAAGACACTCATGAGAAATCAGTGTAAATCACTTTTGCTTTTTACAGCCTTTTGTCACATTAACCTTCCGTTTGTCATTAATGAACATACATTTTAAAGGAAGATGTCAAGATTTCACTTGACATTCGAGTGTCCATTTGTGCAGCTTCCATACAGCCTCCCATCCTTCTGCTTTTCTACTCTTTAACTGACAACTGTGGTACATATTGGCTGTATGGAGGGTCACAATGAGGTTGGCTGAGGTAGTGCGAGAAGTTCACAATGTTGTAGAAAGGTAGACTGAACGCACAAGACTTTAGAAGATTACATTATTGTTGTTAGCTTAGCTGAAAAAGAAAGATAAGTGGATGCTTCCTTTCCCTCCACTACAGCTTTGGCGTTTCTTAACAAGGTGCTAAATCCTGATATGGTTCAAAGGTCTCATTAAGTAGCAGCACTGTATACTCTGAGGCAAGGTTTAAAGAGTAAGCACAATCAGCACGAACTAACTCTACAAATTGATGTAAAACAAAAGCAAAAGTAACTCCAGCAGTACAACCACTACCAAGAAATCTATAATGAGAAGCAATGGGTTCATAAAAAGCTGCACACAAAGCACAGTAGCATTTACTGTAGCACACTTTTATTAGAATTAAAAAGAAAAGCAATGATATTCTCCACCTTTGGAGTCATGTGAAAGGGCTAGTGCGCAATAATTTTGCAGAATGAAAACTTGAACGTTAATGTGATTATAATGCAATCTGCCTTTCCCTTCCTCTCTACAGATACCCCTTTGGACTGTGAGGTGTCAGTGTGGTCTCCCTGGGGCTTGTGCAAAGGCAAATGTGGGGACTCAGGTGTGCGGCACCGCACACGCTATATAATAATGCACCCAGCCAACAACGGAGCAGCCTGTCCTCTGCTGGAGGAAGAGATGAAGTGCTTCCCAGACAACTGTTTATGACTAGGCCAGGCAAGGAGGGAAAAGAAAGAGAAGAAGGAGAGAAGAAAGAAGAAAGAGAGGAAAGCCAGGAAAGGCAGGAAAGGACGAAGACGGAACAACAACAGTAAAAGGTCTGCGATATATTCGCACGAAGCACAACCACGATAAACCAGTTTCCATTTGTCCTCCTTGGCCAAACTCTTTCTGTGGAAATGGCTAATATACTTACTGACTGCCTGACTGTTCAACTATTCCAGTACAACTGCAAAAATGGATCTTCCATTCATAGTGATAGCTCTGACAAGACCAAAGAGGTGTAGTTTGGCAGATTAGCTATTAGACACCAATTCAGTTTTGGCAGATTATCAAAACTATTTGAGGAGGGGCCAATGCTGTTTTGTAATTACAAAATGAACTGAAATGCACATTGGCACTGTAATTGGGTTTGATTTGACATTTGTTTGCCCACAGTGGATAATAACTCTTAGTGGCTTTCATCTTGAGGATATAAGAAATAAGTTCATATAAATTATAGAAGTTACAAAATCCCAATATCCAAACAATACTTAAGAAAACATAACGCTTCAGTAGCCCAATTAACAGAAGCCAGCAGAAAAGTGACATATAAAGCCGCCTAAATTCAAAATATGTTTATAAAAACACTGTTTTCCTAAAGAAAATGTATATATTTATTGACAGGATTTTAACCTGTAGTGTACAGTATATGATATCTGTAATAATTTGTATTCCTTTATGTTACTGAGTTAAAACAGAAAATCATTTTTTTGTAAAGTACAAAAATACTAAAAAATATATGTATGTCTTTTGTAAAGGTCAATAAAATGTAAATAAACCTAAAGATACTGTGACCTCACTCATGACTGTTTCCTCAAGAAAGAAATGGTCCTTCTTGAAGAAAGCTTTGCCTTTAAATGATCCTTTTGATTGCAACATTGATTTTGATAGGGTATCTGCTCAATGTCAAGTCATTCATTAAATCAGTCATTTCCTTAAGGTCGCTGTCTATTGCAAGGTCAATGTACAGTATCACCTTTAAATCTGAAGGGCACATTTGGGCTCCCAAGATCATATTACTAATGCTGGGGCTGCAGGATCGACTGGAGTGTGGAGGAAAAAACTTTAACTGGATGACCTGGGTTCATGTGCCAGTTTTGGATAGAATTCACTCTGATGAAGTGTTGATCATAAAACAGACACAGGTGCTGCCCAGTGGTTTAAAAGAGTTCTCCAAATGTTTCAATCACAAGACTTCAAAACATAAAGTGAGGACTTATTTTTCTACTTTATGCACAAAAATATACAAACTGATACATGACCTCTTTATTCGAGGCAAGATGAAGACAACACAATTTTAAGTAAATGATGTTAATGTAAATATGTAAAACAGATACTCCCATCAAGCCAACACTGAAACTACAGACGACAGCCTGAATAGCAATAAGAACTAAACATCTGGTACATGAGGGATGTCCTTCCGTTCTGAATGACGAGGGAGAGGAAAATTACTGAGCTCAAGATTTGGGATTCTGTTTTGGCTTTCCTACTGTAGTTTCATTCACTAAGTATAAGAAGTAAGAATAAACTAAACATCCAGTATGGTACTATATAATGAAGAATAACCCCAGTTCGTGGAATTTCTTGTTGAAATTTAATTTTCACAGACACAGTTAAAATCTTTGGTTACTTTATTGTTATGATAAAACTACTGATTTACAACTTAAGCTTTCTGTAAAACAACTGGAGTGTGGGAGGACAAGGAAATCTGATTCTTTGATTACTTTAGAGATAAGAACTTTTGCAGATGCTAAATATGAGATGGCTTTTTTCAGTGTGGGAGTGTACTTTGCAAGTGACCTCATCTGAGGTAAACATATGGCAAATATTCAGTGAAATGGTTTGGATTACATTTTCCCCTGAGTTTTGTCTTTCATGGGAAAAGAAACACTATGACACTGTCAAGATTAGGCAATCAACTTACTAAATTACAGTGTGCTAATATTCTGCATATAGCTTAGTTTATGTCTTTAAATTTAATAAGTAAATTTAGAGCACATCCTAAAGAAAAACAGTTTTGCTGTTGTGATAACACATGTATTTCCAACACCTCTTCCATCTGTAGCAATTTCTCATAAATGACACTAGTAATTTTTGTATGTCAGGAATGTCTGACAGTTCATGATTTTCAGTCCTACTTTATGCTTGGAGATTTGGTCCATATGGAGCAAAATACATGTAGTTGATGCAGATGTGTTGGCTGCAAATCCATGATGAGCATCTCCTTTTCCACCACATACCAAAGTTGCTCTACTGGATTGAGATCTGGTGACTTTGTAGGCCATTTGAGTACAGTGAACTCACTGTCATGTTCAAAAAACAGTTTGAGGTATTTGAGCATTGGAAGCAGAAATCAGAAGCTTGACACTCTGGCTGTGGCGTTTAAACAATGCTCAACTGGTACTCAGGGGCACAAAGTGTGCTAAGAAAGTATCCCCCACATCATTACACCACCACCAGCAGCCTGAACCATTGATATAAGGCAGGATGGATCCAGGCTTTCATGTTTTCACTTCAAATTATGATCCTACCATCTGAATGTTACAGCAGAAATCGAGGCTCATATGTTATATATGTTATAAATTTAAATAAGACACATCTAAAACCACTTTACAAATAATAATAAAATGGTAATAAAGTCAGCAAAGCAAAAAGGCAAATAAGAGGAAGGGTTTAAAATATGTAAAAGACAACAAGCAGATTAAAATAAGTAGTTTCAGTGAGTTAAGTATACGCGCTATCAAAAAGGTACGTTTTAAGCCTGGTCTTAAAAACAGAGAGGCACTTCAAACTGAGACAGGAAGATGGTTCCACAGGAGAGGAGCCAGAAAACTAAAAGCTCTGCCCCCCATTCTGGAGCTGGAGACTTTAAGAAACCACAAGGAAGCCTGCAGTCTGTGGGCGAAGAGCTCTTATTGAGATGTAAGGAAATATAAGATCTTTTATAAAGGATGGAGCCATGCCATTTAGAACTGTATATGTCGTAAGCAGGACTTTTAAATTGTATTCTGTACATAATAGCGAGCCAATGTAAGAAGGCCAAGATGGAAGACGTGATCTCTCCTAAATGTACCCATCAATACTCTGACTGCAGCATTTTGAATCAGCTGAAGGATCTTCAAGGAATTGTTGGGATACCCAGCTAAAATGGCATTACAGTAATCCAGTCTAGGTGAAATAAATGCATGGACCAGTTTCTCCACATCACTTTGAGAAAGGATGGCTTATATGTGGACTGAAAGGCAAATCTTGGTTAAAAATGGCTCCAAGGTTCCTCACGGTAGTACCGGAGTCTAACGTAATGCCACTGAGAGTGCCTGAAAGTGAATCTGTAATATTTTTAGGATCGAGAACAATGACTTCCATTTTTCCTGTGTTCAAGAGTAGAAAATAAGAGCTTGTCCACACCTGTAGGTCATCAAGACAAGTCTGCAACTTCACTAACTGATTGGTTTCATAAGACTTCATAGTTTTCTGTTCTTAGCTGACAGGAGAGGCACCCGGTGTGGTCTTCTGCTGCTGTGGCCCATCTGCTTCAAGTTTTGACATCAGAGATGCTCTTCTGCAAACTTTTGTATTAAGTGGTTATATGAGTTGCTGTTGCCTTTTTATCAGCTTGAAGCAGTCTGGCCATTCTCTTCTGACCTGTGGCACCGACAAGGTATTTTCACCCAGAGAAATTCTCAGACCAACCCACTGGACACCAACAACCAACATGCCGTGCTCAAAACAGCTTAAATCACCTTTTTTCTCCATTATGATGCTCAGTTTGAACTTCAGCATGTCTGCATGCCTAAATACTTTGAGTCACTGCCACGTGACTGGCTCATTATTGGCGTTAATGAATCATTGAACAGTATACCTAATGAAGTGGCCAGTGAGTTTATAACCTACTGTGAAAAGGAGACACTGGGTTATCTTGTATCAGGTACACATTTGCCATAGCAGCTTTTCTATTGGTTCTCAGGTTAATCAGTTACAAAATGACCAGAATTGCTTGTCACACCAAGTAGCACCTGTGAGTTTCTCACACTCGCCCACTTGTAGCCTCTCACAATATATGCTGTGGGATATGGGCATTATTAGTTGAAAAAAACTCAAACTTGAGCTAGAATTTGCAGATCTACAAAAAGGCTCTACTGGAACTGCAGGCCAAGCATTAAGTCACTGTTGAGTGTAATATAATAGCTCTCTGTTCACTTAAAATGGGTTTGCGAGGCACTGGCTTTCTGCTTCAGTGTTACCTGATGCTGGCTGCAGCCATGTTTTTTAATCTTGGAGAGCAGGAGGCTAAATGCATCATTGAAGAGGTTCCTGAAGACACACTGGTGACTGGTAAGTTGCAGACAGGGAATAGTCCTCCTGAGAGTCATCGCTGTTCAGCTGTAGCAATAAATGTGGAATTAGATCTCGAGAGTGAATTGAATTACTTACAAATCTTAAAGCTCATATGATTATTGAATCACACAATAATGTTATAAGAACTTGCATGATATTATGTCCCTCATTTGAGCAAGTGCAAGAAGCATAAAAGTCATTCATGCATTATTTTATATTAAACAGTTCCAATGTATCCATCAGTCAAACAAAAAATTTGCCTTGTGCTTTAAAAATAATAAATAAACAATGCACTACATACTGTAGGGATAGTGCACTACTTTAAAAATTAAAATCAGTGCTGTTTAAGACCTCATTAAATAAAAAGGACCAACCTCATGAAAATGATGCAGTAATAAGCTACTGCTAGCTGGGTATCCAACCACTCAATTTTTCAAAAATCTCTACAACAGACACTGTTTATTGCTTTTTGGCTAAACGGCAGCAAAGTGATTTTCTTTGGATTTTGGACTGTTGGTCAGAACAGAAAGTTAAACTGAGCACTGATAACAAGCCGGATGGGCCCTCTCCTCTTTAGTCCAAAGGACACAGCATCCATAAATTCCAAAAAGAAATTCAAATTTTGATTGGTCTGACCACAAAGCAGTTTTTGCCTCAGTCTATTTTAATTGAGATTTGGCCTAGAGAACACAGCATCGTTTCTGGATCATATTCACATTTGGTTTTTCTTTGCATGATAGAGCTTTAACCTGCACTTGTGGATGGCACTGTGTTCACAGAGAGTGAACTCTGGAAGTGCTCCTGAGCTTGTGCAGTTATTTCCATGAAAGAATCGTGTTTGTTTGCAGTGCAGCGCCACCTGAGGGCCTGAAGATCATGAGCATCCAATATTGGTGTTCAGCCATGTCCCTTGCACACAGAGATGTCTCCAGATTTTTAGAGTCTTTTGATGATATTATGTACTATAGATGATAGAATATGTAAATTCTTTTTTTTTTTTTTTTACACTGAGGAACATTATTTTCAAACTGCTCCACAATTTGTAGATAAAGTTTCTGGCAGATTGCTGAATCTCTGCCCATCTTTACTTCTAAGAGACTCTGCCTCTCTAAGGTGCTCCTTTTATACCCAATCAAATGACTTGCCTAGTGACAATTAAAAAAAATAGTTGCAACATGTTCCTCCAACTCTTTTGTTTTAGCACCATTTACTCTTCCAGCCTTTTGTTGCTTTTTTCCCAACATTTTTGAGAGACGTTGCTGTCATCAAATTCAAGATGAGCTAGTATTTTTCACGAAATAGTAAAAGATCTTATTTTCAACATTTTATATGTTTTCTTGTGCATAAAATAGGAGATTTGGAAATCGCTGAATTGCGTTTTATTTATATTTTACACAACATCACAACTTCTTTGGAATTGGGGTTGTATTAAGAAGAAGTGAGAATGAATGTTTTTGGCTATGTTTTAAACACATCTTCACACATTTTCAGACTTTTTATTGAATAAACCATAGGAACCCTGTACTGCATGCTCCACCAATTGCAAGCACAAATGCATTTTCTACAATTGCTATTATAATGTAAGATTTAAAGAAACAGTATTGGTTGGTTGCATTAACGTCCTGAGACCCCATGCTCCTATAAGAGGACATTGCGCTTGACTTGGCACCTTATATTTTATTCTGATCAACACATACCTGTTGCTTCCCATGTTATCCAAACAACAGCTCGGGGCTCAGGAGGTGATCGTGCCAAGAAATGCGTTTAACTATATTATAAATATTATTAAACACAGAACAATCAAACTTATTGCATAGGTCATTAGTGTATAAATTGTGTTCACATTTTAATCCTTATCACAGATGTTGCAAACTAGGTATGGGTCTTGACAATTACTGTGTGTGTTTTTGCTCATTTCTATTTCTGCACTTACGCTTAACTGTCTCTTACCTTTAGGTTTCTTTTTGTTGGAGCCTTGGGATCCAAAGATGTTATCAAGCTCCCCTCACTTTGGGCTCACTGTGACAGTAAAAGACCCAAACAATGAGGTACTGGACTCGAAGCAGGGGTTATCAGCAAACCAGGATCACCATATTAATATACATAATGTTGATGAGATGTTACATTAAAAATGTGCCGGCTGTTTTAAGAATCCAAACCAAACCAAAACAACAATACACACAAGCATGTCAATTCTGAATGACATTTTTTGAAAACCCTAAAAAGAATGAACATCACTGAGACTATCTGCCATCCCAACTTGATTCTTTTTCATATCGATTGCATTACTTTCTTTTCTCTGGAATTAAAAAACCAAATGGCACAAATAAGCATGACAAGGTGCTTATGATAGCTGAAAAAACTAAGCCTGACAGTGCATTTTCTACTTTTAGGTTGTGCTGTCCAAACGTTATGGGAAATTAGGTAAATTCACCTTCACAGCGCATGCCTCTGGTCAGCACCTTCTTTGCTTCAAAACCAACTCAACAAGGTTTTCTGTCTTTGCTCGTGAAAGTATGGTGAGAAATGTGAACACAGCAAAAACGGAAGAACATAAAGCCCTGCGTATGCTCTGATTACATTAACTGTTGTCTATAAATTTTGCTACATAGAAGCTACATTTGGATGTACAAATGGGGGAGTACTCGATTGGCCATGGTTCTGACAAGACCAAAGATAGCATGAAGTCCCTGGAGAACAGTCTCAGACACCTAATAGAGCAGATGATTCACATCACCAGACAGCAGGAGTACCAGAGGGTAAATAAATATTTTAATGTACAGCCTTACCTATTCTTTCTGAGACTGGAGAAAAGAGTTTCCATGAATATAAGGGGCAAGCCACTTCAAGCATCTCAAACTACTTTTTACCATGCTACTGCTAAAGGAGAATACATTTCACTGTCACGAGTAAAATCAAAACACGTCAGCTACAAAAGAAACCTTTCAAGTCTCTTCCCTCTCTCTCATTATGTGACCTGTTGTCATTCAGGACAAGGAGGAGGTATTCCGTCAGATCAGC
Organism: Etroplus canarensis; assembly: GCA_015106775.1. NCBI lineage: Eukaryota > Metazoa > Chordata > Actinopteri > Cichliformes > Cichlidae > Etroplus > Etroplus canarensis. Next base: position 19,406 of record VUQH01003370.1, read on the forward strand.
GAGGACACCAACGGCAAAGTGTTGTGGTGGGCTGCAGTGCAGACCTCCATTCTGTTGGCAGTTGGCTTCTGGCAGATGAAACGACTCAAAGACTTCTTCATTGACAAGAAACTGGTCTAATGAAGAGCTCTGACCAGCCTTACTGTTTTTTTTGGATATGTTTTCCTAACCTGTATTGGTGCAGTTTCAATGCTTTAAGACTACTTAATTAAAAGATCTGTTTTTGCCCAATAGCTGGTGAGCTGCTTATAGAGTATAGTTCTTAAGAGTGCTGCACTTGAAACAGTGCTTGTAAAATGTTTGTGAAGCCACTGACTGTTTTCCTTCTCTTTTGCTGTCTTATCAAATATTGTTTAAAGCTTAAGGTCACTGTTATCTTGGTTTTAATGTGATATTAAAATGCTCAAGCAGTTTACATTACTGCAATTTTGTCTTAACAATGTCATAATCATAGCCAACAATTACAAACCCATTTATGGAAAAAATGAGATATTTTCCAAAAACAAAAATCTATGATATGTTGCACATAAATATTTAACTGGCAAAAGTACAAAGCACAGATTTTCAGTAGTTTTACCGAACAATTTCACTGGTGACCTGTCCAGGGTGTACCCCACTTTTCACCCCATGACAGCTGGGATTGGCTCCAGTGCCCCTTGTGACCCTGAATTGGATAAGTGGAAGAAAATAGATGGATGGATTTTTGAATATAGTTGATGTATGACTTCCTCCTTGTGTAATACAGTTTCAAGGTACATTTCTGGGTGCCATAACAGACTGCTTTAAGCGACAGTGGTTTTCCAAAGTACTCAAGAGCCCAGGTGGCTATATTTGTCACAGCAACACGACAGTCTCTTAGACAGCGTTGCCTGAGGCTTTGTAGCTCACACATACTCATCAGTAGGTTGTGGCCTTGCTCTTTTTGCACTGAGATGTCTCCAGCTTCTCTCAATCTTTTCACAACATTATGCACTATATATGTTGAAAGATCTAAATTCGCTGTGATCTTACATTGAGAAATTTTTTTTAAACTAACAATTCTCACAATTTTGGCACCAAGAGGTGAGCCATGACCCATCTGTACTTGCATGCTTGGAAAGACTGAGCCTTTCTCAATTAGCTTGCCTAATGTAGAGTCTTCTAAATTCTAAATTTGTGTATATTTAAAAAATACTATTGAGCTGGTCAGTAGAACCATTGAAAAGCTTTTGTTTTTGTACTTTTGTCAGTTAAGTTAGGTTCACAAAAGTTAACTTATAAAAGATTTTAATTTTTATTGGATTTTGGGAAATGCCCCAACTTTTCTGGAAATGGGGTTTGTAGAAAATATAGAAAATATTTATGCGGGCAAAAACATCATAGCAGGGGTTTCAAACATACGACCCACGGTAAAGAAAAAGTTAATATCTACCAAAAACAGACTGCCATCCTCTACGGCTTCTTTTTTCTGGATCAAACAGTCCTGACACTAAAATAACCAGAACTTTATGTCCATGGTAATAGTCACAGGTATGTGGAACTTTAACGTTTCTTGTAACCAAATGATCTCAATTGTGTCCAACAATGTGTTTCCAATGCAACCAACCTGATGGCTTTGAAAAACGTGGAGATTTAAAATAAGGGGGATACAAATTTTAGATTTTTTGCTGTATATTCATCAGTTTTACAGTCTTCTCACTCTAATATACCAAAGTATAAACTCAAGAAAGAAAATTTTGTTTTTCTTTATTATTTAATATTCAAATTAATAAAAGTTACATTTGTCACTATTTGTAATTACACAGTAAAAAACAGTACATTTTCTGTGAATTTACAAATAACTTCTGTTTTTAGTCACAAGCTAAAGTCCTTTATTTTTTACAGTGTAAGCTCAGTAAGCAGTGCTCATGGGTTTCTTTGCTTTACTACAGCGCCATTTCTTTATAAAATGGAAGACTTATTCTCAGGGATTTAATTTTTAGTTAAATGTCTTCACACAGGATATAATGGGCTCACTCTGCAGGTGGTTTGTTTTTAAAGGTCACCAGGTCCACTTACGATGCAACTGGGTTTTATGTGACCAGAGCAGGGCGACCAGATTCAAACAAACTAAATGTGGGGCTGACACTGTTTGTGTGGGATCATTTTCAAATCTAACTTAAAAATGAAAATATAATAAACGGTGGAGGTTTGCGGGCATTTTGTAGAAGCCAAATATTTTATATTTGAATACAACTTTTCCAACTCTCTCACTAATAAAAGATGTACCTTAAGTTGCTCCCTTGCATTCTCCCTACAGTTGCCACAGTGGAAAATTCCGCATTGGTAATCTGGCAGAGGTTTTATGCCAGATGCCCTTCCTGACACAACCCTGGAGTCTGTATCCCCACTTGGAATCAAAACCGGGGACCTTTCGCTTCAAAGTGAATGTATAAACCACTGCACTACGTGCACATTTATATCACTATCAGGTGCTGCTCTGCCAAGCGACCATTTTTGAGTTTCAGGAGGGATGCATATGAGCCACTTAAAACACACATATACTGTATAACTTCATCTATTTCCTTGTGCAAAATATAACTAGTGAAACTAGCAAAAGGCAAGCTCACCTTTCCTGCTCTTCACAGGCATGGGGTAAAAGCCAGACTATAGAAAAGTGCATGTCCTGCCAGAGCCAGTCAAAATGTGGGACATTGTCTCAGTATGTGGGACAAAATGCTGTGCAGTCCTATATAAAGAGAGACATCTGGTCACCCTAAACCCAAGCTATAAATTGAGCTCGGCACTGTGTTATAACTAGCTGCTGTGATAATGGTTAAAGTTATTAGCATAAGATTTATCTTGTCATTATGTCTCACTGATATCATAACATTCAGGTGTTTCAGTGATTGCAGAGCTAATCGTGGATAGATACCTACAATTAGCCAGCCATTTTTCTTTTATCCCAGCTGGACTGATAGCTTCAACTAAAGTTAACTGATAGTCAACCCAAATGTAAAGGCAAGTTTCTGATAAGCAGGTAGGACATAAGTGAACCAGTGAGAAATCTACTGATAGCAGTGTCACAGCAGGTCAGTTTTTCAGCTAACATAAGCTAAGTTAGCGTTTAGCTTCACCAGCAACGCATTACCAAAGTAATAAGTGTAGTTGGCTTATCTAACAGAAATATGGGTTATCTGTTTTTTGTATATTTGCATGAGATATACTGGAAGCACTTTAAAACACTCAATGTAGCTAAAAGCTGGAGTGCAGTACATTTCTCTAATGAAAGTAGGCGAGTTACCTAAGACAATTAGCTAAATTAGCTCTTTAAATTAAGGCTAATCTTATTTAATTGCAGGTCTTCAAATGTCTTACTGGGTCCACTGTAATTCCTGCTTTCTTCCTCCCAGTGCTGACCGCAAACTGGCACTCACAACCTGTGGCCATGTCATCTGCAGTGTCTGTTATCAGAAAGGTAGATGAACACCTTTGTTGCAAACACTTAAAACAGTCTTTCACATTTAAGCATAAAATCTATGCAGTCCCAGGCCTGATCTCCATGCAAATGAAAGCATGATTAGACAGGGACATCTGTTGGACTTTAGGTGATATTGCAGAGCTGATTCCATAGTAAGTAAAAGGAATCATTGGGGAGCCAGTTTTAAGACCATATTAAATGTCACGCAGGGTTAGAAATTCTTATATTACAGATAGGAGAAATCCAGTCATGCTTTATCACTCAGTGCTTCTTGTTAAATCCTCAAATGAAATGAGAGTGAAATTACACCATTCAGCAGCTGATGGGACCCATTGTAGTACTCCTGGAGGTCCCTTGATCCCACTTTGAGAACCACTGAGCATATTCATTAGCTGTGGGTTTTGTTCCTGATTGGTCTCATTTTAATCAAACTGTCTTTGAATTTGTCTCCCATGGTTAGACCCAGGCAATTAATTAATTTTGATTCACAGGCAGAAGCCCTTTGAGAAGTCCCTTTTTACCAGTTCATGCTTAGCATGTCTTCTATTCCTTATGAGCCAGGAAATACCATGCATTATATTCCTGACTTTGCAATTTTGTCTGTATATAATTGCAATCTTTCTTTCAGGGAAGGCAGGCAACTGTTTAATCTGCTGCACTAAATGCCAAGTGTCACCACTCTCTGACAAAGTAAGCACCTTTTTCTAATTAAATGGCATCCTCAGGTAACTGTGAGTGTGTCTGTGTGGGGCATCACATTCATAATCAGACCAATACAATTTTAATATCCTGCTGTCATTACAGTTATGTGAAATGTGTTTGTTTCAGAGCAGCCCTGATGTGAAGGCCTTGTTCTCAGACATCAGTGGTGTGGCGAGCAAAAATTTAACAGAAATCGGCAAAGTTTGGTCATTTTTCCTGCTTCAGATCTTTACATATAAGCAGCTACCTTTAAACAATAATGTTGTTTAGCATTTGAATCTGTCAGAAAGCTGCTTTGTAAAATTACAAATGCAATAATGCAATGCAGACTTCAAATAAATACAACCGTTTCCTCTTTTTTCAAAGGTTATAATGTTCCAAGCAAGACATCAAAAGAGGCTTCTGCTTCACTATCGGGGAAAGGTAAGAAAAATATATTTTTTTGTCCAAAAAGCCTGTTAAGCCACAGCTTTTAATCCATCAACCTTGCAGGATGTATAAAGTATTTAATGTTGTGTTCTAGCAGTAATTAAACATGCTTATCCCACCTGCTGCACCAGAGCACTGATAATCAATGAATCGCTTACAGAATGAGAAGCTAGAGGAGGTATATGCCAGGATGAAGCAAGAAATGCAACAGATGACAAAGTAAGTTAAATCAGACATTTAGAAACTGCAGTTTGTGAAACATTGGGAGAGATACTTATCAATTTTTCCCATTAACAGGAAGCTGAATGAACAGAGTGCCCACATTGCTAAGCTGGAAAATAAACTTCAGGCTCACAGGTACAGCACTGAAAACATATTTAACCCACAAGAACTCAGACCCATTTTCCCTTCATAAGTTAAGGTCAGACATAAAGAATTCAAAGGAAGAATGTAGAACATTTAAAGTGTTTGTTATATACGTGTCACCATTGGTTAATCCAAAATGTAATTGTCAAGTTTACATACCAGAGCACATTTTCTTCTTATTTCACAAACTAAACTCCCCTAAAAATCCTTTTTTTTTCTTGTGGTTAAGAAATACCTGGCTAAAGTTTATTTTAATTCCCCATTATGTAAACTTTACTTTAACTTCCATTTACACATGATTTTGGTATAAAGTATCACCTGCTGTACCACAGGGTCTTGCATCAGTAATAATGATGTGAAGGTGAAATAAAAGGAAAAATTAACAGCACATGAAAGCAGTTAAAATCCATGGAAGCAGTGTTGGTGATTTTCTTTTTACCATTCGGAAGCACTGGTTAGCTGGGTGTTATGCCTCAGCACTCACTAGGGGTCACTCCTGGCCCATCAATGATTCACTTATTGTAAGGACTGAGTGTTTCAATGGGCAGTTTTTTAAGCCCTGAAAATGATTTTCACTACTTTTATAAGTAAGAGTTTGAAGAATTTCAACAAATCTTGATGGGAGAAATGCCCACATCTGCTGTCTTACTGTAGGATTCAAACCAATGTCTTTGTTGCAACAAAAATAGTCTGTTTTGTTGGAACTGATTAACTTTATTTATACTCTTGTTATTCAGTGCCAGAGCTTCATCTGTAACCCATCTCAGCCAGAATTCCCATACTGCACCTGGACATAAACCAGGTAAACAACCTCTTGATTTAATGACACCATTGTATTGGTGAGTGTAATGACCTGTATGATGGAGGCACTTGAACATTTGAATACAATAAATTCAAAATACAAAACATACTGATGCTGTCCTGTGCAAATATTGTCCACATATTTTGTTATTATATTATAACAGCAATAATGGGAAATGAAAGTTGCACAGAATTGCAAAAAAATTAAAACTAAGTAGGTACCATGATTCAGTAACATTTAGAACCACGTTTAGCATGAATAACTTAAAGTAATTGTTTTCTGTATGACTTTAGCAGTCTCACATCATTGTGGAGGAATTTTGCACCACTTCTTAACAACCTTTTTTCAGTTCATTGAGGTTTGCCAAGCTTTAGCTGTCAGACAGAAAAACTCACATTGGACCCTAGAATACTTTGGTATACAGAGGAGTTCACAGTTGACTCAATGACTGCAAGGTGCCCGGGTCCTGTAGCTGCAAAACAAGCCCAAATAATCACCCCATATCACCACTGTGCTTGATAGTCGGTGTGAGGTGCTTGTGCTAATATACTGTGTTTGGTTTTTGCCAAAAGTGGCTCTGTGCATTGTGGCTAGACATCTCAAACTTTGGTCTTGTCTGTCTAAATGCTCCAGACCAGCAAACTACCAAAATTTCAGCTTTTATAGAGGTGGTCACACTGGCTGATGATCAGTTAATCAAGTGCATTTGATCAGTAGCATGTGGCTGCCCCTTACACTGTTAATTCCAGTGGAAATACTAGAGGTGTACTTAGTTTTTCACATGACTGTGCATAGTCTGTCCATTATAGGCAGTTTGGTATTTCTGGAGTCAGTGAAGTAATCTAAGTTGATAAGGATAAAGAATGAATAATGTTAATATTCATATTTATTATAATAAATTGACCCTATGAGTTACTAATTGAAAAAAAATCAGTGTCTTGCAGAAAGACCAGAAACTTTATGACCTAATGTTTGAATTAATCTGCTACATAAATGGTAATGTGTCTTAGTCACTAACTGTACACAATATGTTTTAATGTTTTGCCTTTTCTTGCTTTCTTTAGCCATACAGATCCCTTATACTTCCCCCATGCCCCTCTCACGACACTCCTCAGCTTCTAATGTGTGAGTATTGTCCCTCACTGATATTTTACTTTTCACCAACCCTCTCTTTCTGTCTTCATTTTTGATTTTAAAACTCTTCACTCCATCCTATGCTCTGTTTATTTTTCTTCTTTAGTCTGTATTATTCTCCCACTATACCTCAGACCTTAGAAAGAGGGAGCGAAAGTAGGAGGTGTTTCACAGTGCAAACAAGTTATATCCTGGGTTCAGCCCTGATGTCTTATGTTAGCTTTAGTTGCTGTGTAGCTTTGCCCTGCCCTGTGGCTATCAACACACATACGCACCTGAATAAGCTGATCTTTGCTTAGGTTTAATCAGGAAGCCCTATTGGGTTTCTTAGACACCACTGACATTGGATTGATTGGGTGTCAGAATTAAACAGTGTAAATGTTTTCTGCACTGAGACTTCAGGCTATAGAAGATGGAAAATAGATATAAACTCCATTTCCTGCTGGGTCAATTCAGCAGCTGGCACTTTATTCACTGGCAGAGGTGAATAAAGTTCCACTGATGAGTGAAACATGGTTAAAGTGGTGTTATTAAATTAGAAATTTGATCTCATGTGACATCAGATAATTTAGATGTCACTAAAACTACAGAATTAGTGAGTTGTACAATTCCAATTCCAAAAAGGTCAGGACATGATGGAAAATATAAATAAAAACACAATGCAATGATTTGTTAGTCCCATAAACCAATATTTTACTCACCAGAGTACAAAAATTATATATCAAATCAAAAACTTGAGCCATTTTACTCTTTCATTAAAAATGCACAACACATTCCAAAAAAGCTGGGAGAAGGGCAACAAAGGCTGCAAAAATAGGTGGTATTAAAAAGAAACAGCTGGAGGACCATGTTGCAATTAATTAAGTTAACTGGCAACAGGCCAGTAATGTGATTGGGTATATAAAAAGAGCACCTTAGAGAGGTGGAGTTTCTCAGAAGTAAAGATGGACAGAGGTTCAGCCATCTGCCACAAACTGTGTCTACAAATTATGAAGCAATTTGAGAATAATGTTCCTCAATGTAAAGTTGCAAGACTTTACACATTTCATCATCTACAGTGCATAATATTATCGAGAGATTCTGAGAATCTGGAGGCATCTCTGTGTGCAAGGGATAAGGCTAAAAACCAATATTGGATTCTCATGATTTTTGGGCCCTCAGGCAGCACTGTGTTGCAGACAGGCAAGATTCTGTCATGGAAATCACTGCGTGGACTCAGGAACATTTCCAGAAATCATTTTCTATGAACACAGTTCCCCAAGCCACTCATAAATGCAAAGAAGAAGCCATATGTGAACATGATCCAGAAACACCACCATCTTCTGTAGGCCAGAGCTCATTTAAAATGGACTGAGGCAAAGTGGAAAACTATTCTGTGGTGAGACAAGTTGACATTTGAAATTGTTTTTGGAAATTATGGACATTCAAGTTGTTATCAGCACTCAGTTCAAAATCCTGCATCTCTGATGGTATGGGGGTGCATTAGTGCTTATGGTACCGGCAACTTGCACATCTGGAAAGGCATCATCAGTTCTGAAAGGTATATACAGGTTTTAGAGCAACATATGCTCCTCTCCAGATGATGTCTTTTTCAGGGAAGGTCTTGCATATTGCAGCAAGAGAATGCTAAACAGTATACTGCAGCTATTACAACACCATGGCTTCATAGTAGAAGAGTCAGAGTAGAAGAGAATGGGACAACAGTTCTCTCCCAGAGGTCCTAGATGTTTATGGACTGTTGTTAAAAGAAGAAGCGATGTTACATAGTGGGAAACATGGTTTGAGACGTGTTGCTGCCATTAAATTTAAGATGAACCGTTATTTTTCATGAAATAGTATAATGTCTCACTTTCAACATTTGATATGTTTTCTATGTTCTAAAAATATAAAAAATATTGGTTTATGAGATTTGCAAATCATTGCATTGGGTTTTTATTTATATTTTATGCAGCATCCCAACATTTTTGGAATTGAGGTTGTATTGTAGATCAGCTTGCTTCAAGAAAATTAGTTAAAATACATATACAGTATAGAAACTCAGATTTATCTCATTAAAATATAAAAATGCTTCACATTTTGAATAGTGCTTCATTTTATGTGAATTTTTAAACATTTTTTGCAAAGTGTGTCTTTAAACCAACTGTCCATTCTCCCTAAAAATATGTGTCACAAAATGGATATTTTTCTTTGGTTACCATAAATGTTGTTGTTACATAGCCATTTAGGTTATTGAAAAAATATAAAGTGTTGAGACACCTGTGCAGTGTAGAATAAACTGGACCCAACAAAACGAATGACCTGTGATTTCCTGTCTGGCAGTGCTGAAAACATGGAAGTGGATCAAAGGAGTCTGTTCAGGAAAGCAAGTCCCATTACTTAGCCTACTGTCTAACTTTGTTATGAATGAGATTATACAGCATTGTGACATTTGCGTTCAGGTTTTCAAATATGATAAGTAATAATATTAAGCAAATAAAACATTGTGATTTGTGTTGTTTTTGCTGTGAATCTGTCTTTCAGCCTATCACTGCCACCAGAGTGCCGTTTATCAGTCCACCACAAGAGGGCCGAACTGGTATGTTCTTTTCTCTGCCTGTCATAAAGCTACTGGTTTTGGTTTTAAGTAAAGAAAGAGGTGTTTTACTGCGTCAGATATTTTGTCACACTGTCACACTATTAGCACACATATTTATTGTACTGTTTAAAATGCTCATTATGGCTGATTGGATTGATACTTACTGCAAGATAAGGATGGAGTGTCATTTATTATAAGGCCAACTGCAGAGGTGTGTGTAAAAGCTGTAGGTGTTTCCCCTGGTTTGTTGATAGCAACATCTGTGTAAGTTTGATCCTAATTACTCTGGATGACTCACCTATTTATCTTGTCATCTTGGAGAGCTTTCTAAATGAAACTTGCTGTAAGCTTGTGAGGTGGAACAAGAGACACATAAGCCTATAATGACCCAGAAATATCTAGTGTATATTTTTAAAGCATTTTCAGCCATTTTATCTGTGTGACTTGTGTTAAGGATTAACCATGGATTCATCTGGTGTTATGTTTAGGTACCATCCCTCACAGCTCATGTACCCAAAACATGTTAGCCAATCACACAGCGTGCTCAGCCACAGTCAGGTAACAAGATTCATTTATTAATTGTAACATGATCATGGGTGGTGCAGTGGTTGGCACTGTGGCCTTGCATGCAAAAAAAGTCCCTGGTTTGAATTTCCTGGTCAACTGAGGCCTTTCTGTGCTGTTTTTGTATAAATGACAGTCCAGCAGAAGAATGCAGATGAACTTTAATCAGACTCCTGATGTTCTTTTCCTGCAGTAGTTTTGCATATTGTTTATCAGTTCCTGACCAATTAATCTGGTAAATTTCTATCTATTTGCTTTATCAGTAAATCAGTTTAAGAAGAAGCTTGATATAGCTTATTCCTCTTTAGGATATACAAAATTCAGAATGTGTTGGGAGACAGATTAACAGTTTGTTTGGGTTTTACTAAACTTATCATTGGTACAGATGGTAAATGGACTGGTGCTTATGTAGTGCTTTTCTACTCTAACTGAGCACTCAAAGTGCCTTTTACTACAAGCCTCATTCACACATACATTTATGCAGTGCTTTATTCCATGCCTTTGAGTGCATTTAACTATCATGCACACATTCACACTCTGATGGATGCATCGGGAACAATTTGGGGTTCAGTGTTTTGCCCAAGAATGCTTTGGCACGTAGAATGGAGAAGCCAGGGATCAAACTGCCAACCTTCTTGTTGGAAGATGACCCACTCCTTTTTTGTTTCTTTTTTATTTTGTTAATTAGTTCTTTAAAATGTAAATGTGTGGCTAGTTTACAGAAAAAATTGCAATGAGAGTTTTCAAATTTTTGTTTGTTTCAGAATACAACCTGTAGAAACCACACCACAGTCAAATTCATGTTCATTCTGCCTCACACATTTACTCCTAAAACATTACATTGGCCTCCAAAATGCTAAAACTGCCCCAGTCAGGGCAGCAACTCATTCCCAGACCCATGGTAATGCAGAAGCTGTACCAATCTGTCATGGTGAAGAGACAGCTGAGCGTTAAACTGTTGAGCTACGTTGCTACCCTCACTTATGGTCACAAGCTCTGGGTAGTGACTGCAAAAATGAGCTTCCACCGAAGGGTGTTTGGGCTCTCCCTTAGAGATAAGGTGAGGAGCTTGGTCATTTAGGAGGGGCTCAAGAGTAGAGCTGCAACTCCTCCACATTGTAAGGAGCTGAGTTAAGTTGAGGTGGTTCGGACATTTGACTAGGATGCCTCCTGAACACCCATTAAGTAAGGTGTTTCGGGGATGTCCAACCAGGAGGAAGGTCCACGGCAGACCTAGGACATGCTGGAGAGATTATATTTCTCAGTGGGTTTGGGAACACCTTGGCGTCCCCCTGGAAGAGATGGAGGAGATGGCTGGGGAGCGTGAGGGCTGGGCATCTCTGCTTAGACTGCTGATCCTGCAGCCAGGACCCAGATAAGCAGCAGAAAATGGAGGGATGGTTGGACATTCATTACTGGGAAAGTAAAAAAAAGGGAAGGCATGCTTTTTTTTTGCCAATATGTTTATTGTCTTTTTCAAAATGTTTTCACAAACACATATACACATTACACACACAAACTGCATACCCTTGCATCATTTTTCAGTTCAAATAAATATAATGAAATTGGATTAATTAACAAATTATGAAGGAAAATAAGTAAAGAAAAAATAAATAAATAAATAATAATAAAATAAATAAATAAAGACATTTTTTAAAAAAGGGGAGGGGGAAGAGAGAAAGAAAATGGGGGCTACATTTTACAGCATTTGCAAATCATTTCAGAAAAATCTAGCACTTTCATTTGTCATGATATTCATATATGGTTCCCAGAGTAAGGGAAGGCAGGCTATTGTTGACTAGTATCATATCTGCTAAAAAGCCTTCAGTTGATCCAAAATGCAGCAGTGGAAGTACTGATGGGGACTAGAAAAAGAGATCATTTTCCCCCTATATTGGCTTCTCATTTATTGGCTCCCTGTTATATCCAGAATTAAATTTAAAATCTTTCTACTCACTTACAGAGTCATAAACAATCAGGCCTCATCCTATCCTAAAGACCTCATTGTACCATATTTTCCCAATAGAGCACATTGCTTTCAGAGTGCAGACCTGCTTGTGGTTCCTAAAGTTTTTAAAAGTAGAATGGGAGGCAGAGCCTTCAGCTATCAGGCCCCTCTCCTGTGGAACCAGCTCCCAGTTTGTATTTGGAAGGCAGGCACCCTCTCTACATTTAAGATTCGGCTTAAAACTTTCCTTTTTGATAAAGCTTATAGTTAGGGCTTAATTATGCTGCAATAGGTTTAGGCTGCTGGGTTGCTTCTTATGATGTGCTGGGCATTTCTTCTCCACACACCTCTTTTCACTCCCCATGCATTTATTTGTTACTGCTGCATGTCATTAGCCTGTGTCTCTCTTTGCTCTGCTTTCTCTCTTCTTTTTTCCCTCACCCCCAACCTGTCGATGCAGATGGCTGCCCCTCCCTGAGGTTCTGCGAGAGGTATCTTCCTGTTAAAAGGGAGTTCTTCCTTCCCACAGTTGCAAAGTGTTTAGGGGATCGTCTGGTTGTTGGGGTTTTCTCTTTAATACTATATGGTCTTTACCTTACAGTGTAAAGCCTCTTGTTGTAAACTGGTGCTATATAAATAAATTGAATTTTCCCTGCTCCTGCAGAAAGCAGTAGCACTTAATAATGGTAATATAATGTACTTTCATTTATATAGCGCTTTCCTCATCTTGTTGACCACTCAAAGGAGTCTAGACTGCAGGTTGCATTTTATAGTAACAGCACTTTGTTTTTTACACTTTAAGTACTGTATCTGTCTCACATTCACAGCCAGTTTAGAACCAACCTAACATGCATGTCTTTGGACTGTGAGAGGAAACCCATCCAGGTATAAGGGGAACAAGCAAACTCCACACAGAAAGGCCCAAACAGGATTTGAACCAGGCACCTTCTTTCTGTGAGGCAATGGCTCTAACCACTGTACCACCCATGGCAGCTAAAGGTTAACAATTTGCCTCTCTTATCCGCTCTCAGCCGTCATGGAGCACCTTTGACCCCAGATGCATCATACAGCCAGAGTTCTAAATGGAAATCTCCAATTTTCAGGCCTCCATCCTTCTTCAGAAACTCCATGTCTTCAATAGCCTGCACTCCTCCTTAGCAAACACACACAAAAAACTGTCAGAACATCTCTGGAGGAGGCCACTGACATTTATCTTGAAGTATTTGTTTCTTTCGGTCTAAAATGAGTTGCCACCTTGTTTGTTTGTTGGTTTTACCCACATACCTGTGAATTCGCAGGTAGAATTATTGCAGATGTATTTTTGCTTGATCCCAAGATGTATTCTTATGTACATTGATGACTAAACCTAAAATTTAGGGTTGTTAAATTGCATTGTTTTCAGGCTGCCAATTCAATAAAAAGCTGATAAAAATGACTAATCTTTTTGTTGAATGAAACTGAAACTTTATGGCCTTAAATGGTTTCAGTGTTCTCTTTCTGTTTTTGACTCAGGTTCACCTGTCACCAAACTGCAGATGTTCTGATGAAACTGGGTAGGCTTTTATGTTGGTGACTGGTTCGTAGTCAAAAGTCAGGTGACAATTACTTTCCAGCGTAATCCATCGTCAGCCCACAATGACTTTTGAGCTTTTAGCCAAAGGCACAATCTGACATGATGATTGCCGTGCTGCTCCAGCACCTGTTGAATTTACAAAGATAAACTGGGATTATGTTGTTCGCAGAAGAATACTTCAGTTTACTGGATTAAACAAGACTAATGCTGTAGTAAAATCAAGAAAGGGAGAGCAACATCGTGAACCACTCTCAGCAGTGATTTCTCAGCACATTTTGCTGCCTGCTGGATGTAACATTAGAAACACAAACCCCAAATCTGTTACAAAACAAATGCAAGTGAAGGCAAAGAAAAGTGTAGCCATATAGAAACATGATATCACCTGAAGTCATCGCAGCATGAAAAAGCTCATGCAGTGAAGCGGGTGGTGAGGATGCCTGATGTGTTCAGACAGGTCGACAGGTTCTTTCTTTGTAAAGCTGCATTTTCACCTCTATTGTCCCTGGCTGTCAGGGCGGAGAATGGTGTCTATTCAGGAGGGCTCAGGTGGGACTGTGTGTGTGTGTTCTGGGTCTGTGCACGCTATATTCAGACACTTGTATTTGTGTGTGTGAAGTAAGAGTATTGTACACAGTCAGTAGGCCTGATCCTCCTCTGCGCTCCAGTGGGATTTGAAGACGTTTCCTGTTTTTTAAGGTCCACTTAAAGAGAAATGGCTCCCCAGGGCAGACTAACTTGTCATGGTGTCACACATTGACAGTTAGAAGACTAAATCAAAATAACTTCCTCCCTTATGCACGCACACACTGACATTGGGTTTAACTGTTGTGCTGTATAGCTCAAAAACATGATTAAGGGAGATATTTCGTGCTGGTTTGTTCTAAATGTTTAAAATATCACAGTCTTCTTCTTTGTCCTTCTCTTCCTCTAGCTCTCTCTCACCATAACTTTCTCTTTGGCACTCACACACACACACACACACACACACACACACACACACACACCTCTGCATGGCTTAAGGCTGTACAAATGAGCTCTGCCACTTCAGAGAGCTAAAGAAAACTATTCTGATGTCAGTGGTAATTATTCAGCAGCGTATTCCCACAGCTTGTCCACCCCTCCCTCTCTCTCTCAGCCTCCTTATCACCACTGTTCTGTATGTGTGTGTGTGTGTGTGTGTGTGTGTGTGTGTGTGTGTATGAGTGAGTGAGTGAGAGAGAGAGAGAGAGAGAAGCCTCTCACTTAATCTGATCCAGACTTCACACTTTGTCACTCAGTGTTTTAGTCTTGTACCTTTGGTGCAGTAAGTGTAATCCCCTCTAGGCAAGACAAGACATGAACTAAATGATTTCTCGCTTAAATTATTTGTCTTTCTTTGGTGCAGCTTTAGTGCTGAAGATATAATTTGAAAAGGACAGAAGAAATCTAATGAAAATTTGTGTGTAAAATGTATATAGAAAAAGACAATGAGGGAGGATTTATTTCATAATGTCCATTTGGATATTTTGAATATTTTAAACACAACATCCAGTATTGAATTTTATGAGTTTAAAGCAGTGCAACCCTGATTCTGGACTCGACTCTGCATTTGCCCTGCTAGACCTCATTGCAGCATCTGATGCTGTTGATTCCAACATTTCGCTACAGTGACTCGTGACTGATTAAAGACTGCACCAGTTTGAATCATGTCTGTCTGATAGATTCCAATTTGTACATGTGAATGAGGAATCTTCTCACACACACAGATTAGTCATGGAGTTCCACAGGGTTCTGCTCTGGGACCCTTAGGGAACATTATTGAAAAACACTGCATGCCTTTCCATTGCTATGCAAATGATAACCAGCAGTACTCTATGGAACCAGATGACACCAGTCAATGAGTTAAACTACAGGCATGTACTGTATTAAAGACATAAAGGCCTCAATTTAATTTTCTACTTTTATATTTGGACACATCTGAGGTTACTGTATTTGGCACTAAAAATCTCAAAAACACGTTTTCTAACAAGATTACTTTGGCCTCCAGTGACACTGTGAGGAATTTTTAAGTCAGTTTTGACCAGGACATGTCCTTCAACAAACACATTAAGCAAATATGTAGAACTGCTTTCTTCCATCTGTGCAATATTGCTAAAATTAGAAACATCCTGTCTGAGAGTGCTGCTGAAAAAATAGTTCATGAATTTGTTACATCATACTTCTCCCGTGCTGGCTGCCTGAATTTATAAAATTCTTCTCCTTACAAAAAAAGTCTTGAATAATCAGGTCACATAATTTCCTCAAGACCTTTTTAACATTATTTCATCCCAATAGAGAGTGTCACTCACAGCCTGCAGGCTTACATATGGTGCCTAGAATTTCTAAAGTTAGCATAAGAGGTTCTTACAGAACCATTTTCCTCTTTTAAAATTAGGCTTAAGACTTTTTGATAAAACTTATAGTTAGGGCTGGATCAGGTGACCATGAACAGTTATGCTGCAAAAGGCTCAGGCTGGTGGGGGGCTTCCCATGATGCACTGAGCTTTTCTTCCGCACCCACCTCTTTTCACTCTCCATGCCACTACCATATGCCACTACCATGTCATTAAATTTTCTCCTCTCTCTCATAGTCTGTGTTGTCCTTGTCCCGTCATGCTCTTCCTTTCTCTCTTCCCTTTCCACTAGTTGCAGCAGAAGGAAGGTCACTTCCTGCTAAAGGATTCCTCCTTCCCATTGTTGCCAAGTGCTTCCTCATAGGAGATTGTTGGCGTTTTCTCTCTAATTATGTAGGGTCTTACCTTACACAATACACAGTTAAGACATACAACTCTGCAGTCTACTATGATCTGAGGGCATCACAATTGTGCATGGCTTATAAACAAATACTCTAAAACAGGCTCTTTTGACACCCTTCCTTTTGAATCTAACCTTGGAGTTATTGTGCATGTAAAGCTACAAAGACTTCATCTTTCCAGCTTTTATTAACTACCACACCTGGTCCACAAAAACATCTCCAACTTGACCAACTGATACAAAGAAAATATCACCTTTAAATGGACTACAAAGACATTCATAATGTGATAAACACAAAATATTCATGTTTAATAGTGAGAAATATGCGGTTCAAGATTTTGAGCCAAAGGTTCATCCTCAGACTTCTTTTATTTCTTTTTATTTGCAAGAACTTGACAGAACCATACAATACAATCGCTCTGTACAATAAATTCCTCAACTGTCTTTTCCCACTGAACAAGCAACCTATTGCATGTACGTACCTTCAGCTGCTCCTTTATGTTCTCCTTAAGGTGTTACCACAGCAGATTAATCCGCATTGGTCATTTTGCAGGGGTGTTATGCCGGATGCCCTTCCTGAGGCAAGCCTCCATGTTGAGAGGGACTTGTGTCCCCACCTGGAATTGAACCAGGAACCTTTTGCTTGTAAACAAATGTGTATACCTCTACACTAACAAACGAACAGTTTAGCATTATATTTATTTTTAACATTAGAGACATCGGCTGCCAGTATACAGTAAATCATAGACTTCTCCAAACTGTACCCAGTTTTTCACTTCCTCCCAGAAGCTCTAGAGCTTTACACAGTTCCAAAACATATTTCACATTCCAGTCTCCATGCTGCATTTCAGCTTGTGCTCAGCTTGCTTCTCAGCAATGGTGTGCAATGCAAGCTATGAATTATTTTAAACTATTTTTCCCTGTCAGTGTCACTGTTAAGAAGGGTCAAGATATTTATTATGGCAGATCTCCATGTTCCATGATTAATCTCTTGTCTCATATCTTTCTGCCACTGTTTCTGTTATGTTCTGTCAAGTGGACCAAGTGTAGATAGAAAGTTTGATCTGTTTAGTAATGGCTTTATTAGAATTTTCTCCAGAAAAGATTTATTTGGAGCTTTTATGGTTTTTTGGGATGAAATGTCTTATTTGGAGAAATCTAAAACGCTGTAAATTGAATTCTGATGAATACAGAGCTGTCCTCAGTGTCCCGGTAGTGTAGTGCTTTACACCTTCCAAGCAAAAGGTCCCTGATTAGATTCCAGGTGGGGACACAAGTCCCTCTCATCATGAAGGGTTGCATTAGGAAGAGCATCTGGTGTAAAATCTCTGCCAAATTACCGATGTGGATTAATCCACTGTGGCAACCCCTTGGAGAGAATACAAGGGAACAGCCGAAGGTGCACAGAGCATTACCATCCTCAGTACTTACAATCCTTAAAAGAAAACACACACACTTGCTGCAAACTGCCGTCATTTAGCAAAAACACAAACAAAAATATCTTTAAGATTAGAAGTGCTACTGTGTATGTATTACTATAAGGCAAGAGAAAGTAGCACATTTCTTATTAAGGGTCCTTTGGTGCTTAAGTAACCAGTGTTTATATCCACCAGAGGTCACTTTTACTTTAAGTCTTCGACTATTTGGTGTGTACATCTGTTTATTTTCAAATGTGCTTCCTCTTTTGATATTTACAGCCATCAGATTGAAAATTGGGGTCTTTTAGAGCAGGTAGGTACAAAACTCCTTACTCTCAATCAGTTTATCACTTTTAGCTATGTTATAATCACTAGTATCCTGTAGTGTAGTGTTCCCTGGTTTGACTCCAGGTGGGGCTCCCACCTGGAGTCCCTCTCACCAGGAAGGGCATCCAGCATAAAGCCTCTGCCAAATTACTGATGTGGAGTAATCTGCTGGGAGAATACAAGGGAGCAGCCAAAGGTACTTTTTAGCTATGCTGTTGCCACTAGGGATGACAGTGTCAGTCAGTGGACTGCCAAGAAAAGATGAGAAAGTCCAAAAATAACTTTGCTGCCCCTAAAACAGTAACAAAAAGTAAAACAGGTCATCGAATAATCACAGGCCACTAAAGAATCCTTGAGCAAGATGCTGAAATGTGTGTTTTTTACCAGGGACTGAGACATTTATACTGTAAAGACAATACAGAATGAATGCAAACCTTAATCTTCATCAGCTTGCAGAATGGAATATCATTTATTGAAAAGTGGACTTGACATGATCAGCCTTTAGATGGCACTACAGTCCATCTATGCCTTTTTAGCATCAGAATGGCTCCAGCATGCATTCCTTTGCTGAGTGTGAAGGTCTGTGGACCACAGCTGCCACAGATAGGGATCTGCAGGATGAGAAAGGGACACCCAGGCGGTCACTCGCACACAGATACTCACACAACTATGCAAACATACACACAGGCGTTTTTTTCATCAGTTTAAATGGCATTACTTTGACTTATATTCATTTCCTGGAGGCATACTTTAACCACTACTTGCTTTACACTAATGATATATGCTATGAAGGGGTGTGAGTCCTCTCAGCGTGACAGCGTAAATGGTTTTATGTCCCCATAAAATGACTAATTCAAGTATGTCCGTGCACACTCGCACGCACACACCTCTATTCACAACCGCTTCTTTTGTAGAGGGTAAAACGGATGAGGAATTGTTACACATACACATACAAACACACACACACACAGACATACAATTTTACACCAACACACACTATCTTGCTTTGGCATTTGACTGCTCTTTAAAAAAAAATACACACACACTAGCACCCTAACTACTAGTTTCTTCCCTTCCTTTACTCTCTACGAACACACATGCAGACACAAACTTGGCAGGATGTGAAGGCAGAAAAAGGGGCCGAAAGACAACGCTGAGATTAGGAGGCTTTTGTCACGGCTCTGTGGCAGACTTTAAAGGCCTTGGCTCAGTTCCCTTCGGCCAGATTTCTTTCTTTTCTCGCCCTGTCTGTCCACATCCCTCTCTTTTCACAGGGGAAGGTAAACATTCAGTACAGAGAGACCGAGAAAAGGGAGGAATAGTGGAAGGGAGGGATGGGTGGAAGAAGGATGGAAGCCGCCTGTTGCCCTCTTATTGTGTTTTTGTTTTCTTAGTTTTAATGGTGGCTTTGTGGCTGTGTGTAGGATGATTAGGGAGGGGGAGGTATGCAAACAGAACAGCGCTTCAATGCCAGCCAGGTGTTTGTGTTGTTCCCATCTGTGAGCGTGTGTGTGTGTGTGTGTCCAACGACTGCATATATCTGTGCTTTTGTATTTGTGCATCTGTGTGCAAACTCCTATGAGTAGCTGTGTACACATGTTGTGTGCATGTATGTGCTTTACCATTGCTTTCGTCTAGGTGAGTGTATGCGTATGTATAGGTATCTTCCAGGTTTCTATGAGCAGATATTGTGTGTGCTTTTTCCCAGGTGTATGGGTGTGTGTATGTGAGAGAGAGCGCCTTCATGGTCACTGACTCCATTTACCTGAGCGCTCTTTTCACACTGAAAAGGCAGTTGATGGTAAAAAGCTCTTTGGACAGCTTCTCTTCATCACCAACCGCAGCTGCTGTCGATTCACATGCCCAGGAATCTCCTCCCTAGGTTTACACCCTTTTAACCATCCAGCCACATACCAGAACCCTCCACCACAAATGTCCTACAAAACCACAAAGTAGGAAGGTCTGAACATGTGCAGTACCATTTATATCAAGAGGTAGTCATTGCAAAAAAATATGAAAAAAACATCAGTCATGACTGTAGTGCCTTATAAATTCATGACTACATTCTGATTAAACTATACTCAGAGTGTCTGGAGCAGCAGGCAAACAGTTTCTAAGAAAACTCGAAGAAAAGAAAATCATTAAACCACCAGAAAACAATATTTTTTTTTTCTGTAAAACTTGCAATGTTGAGTGAGGAGTCGTGTCAAAGAAAGGGGAAAAACTGACCTTAACCTGGCATCTCAACATCTCAGGAATGTTCTCAGTGGTTTCATTCCCTTCAGTTCAGCCAGTGACCCATACAGGAGCAGAAAGGTCTTCAAAACCAAACAGCCTAAGCGGTTAAGATAGGATTCTCTGAAAATTTACTGCAATTATATTATTCATGCAAAGAGCCTTTTATTTTTCTGGAATTCTTCTTTGTAAGAATCATATCACCTTTGATGCAAAGCGTTTTTAAGCAGCTTCATCAGTGGAATGCAAAAGACTTGTTCTGTTCAAAGACTGCAGACAAACAGAGACGCAGATACAGATGTTCAGCATTGATTTGTGTACGTGTGTGTGTGTGTGTGTGTGTGTGAGTGTAACAGAGAAAGAGAGAGAGAAAGAGAGACAGAAAAAAATGCAGGTCATAACAACCAAAGGAGCCCTAATGGGAATTTCCTTAGAATACTAAACTATAATGCTAATTAAATAGCCAACCACATAGAGTTAGGTCTATAAGTTTTAAGAAAATTTCACATTTTTATTTTTTGTCTCTGTACACCACCACTGTGGATTTTAAATCAGTCAAAATGTGATTGAAGTGCAGACTTTCAGCTTTAATTTAAGGGGCTTAACAAACCTATCGCAATAGATATTTGGAGTTTACAGGCATTTTTATACATAGTGTCCAATTTTCTTGTTGGACAAATGAATGATAAAAAATTTCATACCCAGGTGAGGCCTTTTCTTTTTCTCTCTTTCCATGAAGGAGAAAGAGATCTCAACCAGACAGAGCAGCTTTTTCAGTTGCTGAAGACAAAACTGAAGGTAGAGAGACCCACAACTGAAGGTGGCTGCAGTAAAGTCCTAGCAGAGTATCTCAAGGGAGGAAACACAGCATTTGGTGTGACAACCATGGGTTTTAGATTTCAGGCAGTCACTGACTGTGATGGATTTTCATTAAAACATTAAAAATAAAACTTATACTTAAAATGATGCTAGTTTGTCCCATTGCTCTTGAGCCTGTGAAAATTGGGGACTGTGTATAAAAATGGGTGTAGTTCCTAAATAGTTAGTGAAATTGAATCTAAAACTCTACACTTTGATCGCATTTTGACTGCTTTAAGATTCAGTCTCTGTTCTTGTGTATTTGACTGATATTTTATGTTTCAATTAATCAGATTGTATCTGTAAAGCAGAAGTCATGCATCTAGTGCAAAGTGCTGAACAGGTTCAATTTCCTTTTTCTGTATATTGACTTTTTTCTCACCTGCCTTGCAAGAACTTTTTAATTAAAATGAGATGAGGCCTTTTAAAACTGAAAGTAAAAACACTGATGATTGTCATGAAATGCCTAGAAAACAAAAATCTGAGAAAAATACATTTAAAATAGAATTTTACAAGCATGAACAATAGAGTCTTTAATGGCATTTAAGTGAAAAATTAAAGTAGGACAGATGGGACAGAAGGTATCTGGCCTTCCACAGTGACGTTTTGATCTTCCTTCCCGTCACACATTTCTTTCCTCTCACACTTCCACACTCTTCACTGACCTCATCTCCTCTCATCAGAGGAGAACACCAGCGAGCTCAACACATCTATCAGCAGCTCAGCTCTGTGTCATCCTTCTCCTCCTCGTTTCTCTATATTCTCCCTTGTCTGTCCTCCCATTGTCATCTCCACAACTCTTCAAGTCAATCAAATTTTTAAAAAAAAGAAAAAATCCCACACAGACACACAAAAACAGGAAGAGGTTAATTTCTCAGATAAGGAAAAAAGGGAGTTGAATGTCAAGGAGGAAAACCCTTTAGACACTCAAATATATATCATCATTACATAGCCTTTATTTTTGGTTACAGATTCTCACAGTTCCACCAAAGTAATATATCATTCACAGCTGTTATGTATCTGTTAGGGATCCCGGATTTGGAAATCCGTGGTTAAGGTCATATGGATATGAGTAACTGCTGATTATCTCAAAATTTCAAAACTGCAAATTCCAGTGAGGTATATTCAGTCGCTGTATATTTTCACAGATTTTTTTCCCTTTTCCTTCCACATGCATGACCTGCTTACCATTAGCCAACTCTACCCACTTCTTCATGAATCCAAGAAGGTAGGATACAGTATACACATTACACCGATCAGGCATAACTTTATGTTGGTCTCCCTTTTGCTTCCAAAACAGCCATCCACTGGTTCACCACTGTTCTTTCCTTGGACCACTTTTGATCGATACCGACCACTGCAGACCGGGAACACCCCAGAAGAGCTACATTTTTGAAGATGCTCTGACCCGGTCATCTAGCCATCATGATTTAGCCCTTTTCAAACTCGCTCAAATCCTTACGTTTGCCCATTTTTCCTGCTTCTAACACACAAACTCTGAGGACAAACTGTTCACTTTTTGCCTAATATGTCCCACCTACTGACAGGTGCCATGATGAAAAGATATTCAGTGCTATTCACTTCACCTGTCAGTGGTCATGATGTTATGCCTGATTGGTGTATATACAGTATACTGTGGATCAAAAAAAGGAGATCAAAAGAGTTATGGAAGATTTTTTTTTCATTTTGCTGTCCATTTATGTATAACACTTTCTTAAAGAATACACTTAAATAGTTTTGTTTGATATATAATTTGTAGATATAGCAATGACCTTATAGCAACTTTGTTAAAACTCCTTGTGATCAACACCTAATGTCTAGCTTTTCTTTTGTTGAATGCAATGGGACACAGGTAGTACTTTTTATATTTGTAGCATAAAAGCTGGTTTCTTTGTAATAAACAACAGATCAACTGGAAAGTCTGCTTCTCTGTGTGTAATGACTATTATCCACTGGAACTGATCTGTTTTCCAACAGTAAAAATGGCCTAAATGGCTATGTAACATGAAAATGGGTTGCATTCAACGACCAACCCACAGAACTTACCCCTTGATTTTGCAGGTTTTCTCAGCTGCCTCAGTACATTATAATCACTTGCTCTTTTCACTCAGTTCCTCTACAGTAGGTGCCACTTGAGGCTGGCTCCAAAAGTGAGTCAATCCCCACAGACGCCCATGTTAAAACGTCCAACTTTGCATATTAAAACAACAGTTTTTACAGCCAGGTACAAAATACATATGGATAGTTTGCCACTTTCATTCAATTCTGAGTGGGGTGAGTTTTTTTTAAAAAAGCCCATCCACTTGGATAATTGAGTTAGGGGCACAGCAGCACTGATTAATAGGTGTCCTACCACAGACAGCTGGAGCAGATCCTCTGCTAGGCTTCATCCAATAATTTGAGTCATTAAACGGGTTCTCTTCACTGTCTGTGCGTGTGCGTGTGTGTGTGTGTGTGTGTGTGTGTGTGTGTGTGTGTGTGTGTGTGTGTGTGTGTGCTGCTGGTACCTTTTGGAGCATTTTTAATGGATTATCTGACAAACTGAATGCTGGCTTACTGTATGCAAGAAATTTGTGGATCAGTTTTTGTCAGTGAAATTCTAGTGTTTTATTTGTCAGTGCAAGTTAACTTGTTAAAAAAACAGACAAAAAAATAAAAAATAAAAACGCCAATATTGCAGCAGCCAAAATGCTAACACTGATGCTTTAAAATGCAGAGTCCAAAAGAAAGTTTTTATTTCTACTTTGCTTGTCAGTAAGAGGAGATATGGTTTTCTCAGGCACACAGCAGTCTGCAGCACTGTCAGTACAGAAGTCCCCCCCTTACTATTTCAACCTTTTTTGTTGCACCCAGCAGCCAATCAAAAAAGTTGGCTTAAAGGGAGGGTGGCTTTAACAGGGTAAAGAGCTAAAAGGATTGTTTCAGACAAATGATGAACAAAGGTGCATGAGAATTATTTTGAACTATCATCCATCCAGCCAGCCATCATTATCTTTTGTTTATCCACAGTCCTTCTCCCTGGCAACAGTCCACAGTTCCTCCTGGGTGATCCCGAGTATGTGTGTGTGTGTGTGTACGTATATATACATACATACATACATACATACATACACACACACACACACACACACACACACACACACACACGTAATCTCTCCAGTTGGCTCTGGGTCTACCCTGGGTCTGTTCTAGTTGGACGTGCTTGGAAAAGCTCCAAAGGGAAGAACCCAGGAGGCATCCTGACCAGAGGCCCAAAGCACCTCAACTGTGATGAATAAGGTATTTTGAAATATGAATGCAAGTAGTAAATAAAAATGAACATAATAGGTCAACATTAAGGTGAACACAGGCACCATTCCAAATGAACTGCAATACTGCTCTGTGTCTGCCGGGTGTGTAAATATGCAACTGTTTGCAAATGCACCGTATCAGCTTTATAACAGACCCATATGTCAGTCTTGTATCAAAGGCTTGTTCTGCTTTCCCCAAGTGTCCAGAAACAATTAAATATTTTAAATTTCTTTGTTGGGAAGGCTCATTTAAAAAAAAGCTGTTGACAGATACTCAAAAGTATCAACAGTCAAGCAGTCTTTTGGAAGTACAGCAGGCAAAGATCAGAGATGGAACCAAGCATTGCTTACTTACACTTCCTTTGTTCTCATGTCCTGCCCTGTAGCCATCTCCACCCTTTAGCAGTGCCCCATCCTTTCAGCAGTGTTTTCTGTCATCATCTTCATCTTCTGGATGAGTCAGAGAGCAGAGAGACACCGTGCCTTCACACCCTCCATCTGCACGCAATGCTTGTCTGTCTGTCATCTCTGCAGACAGACATGCTGACAGATGAAACGCTGGCTGCAGCTCGCACAACTAAAGAGCTTCAACTATGCAGAGGACATTCACTTAAAGACTGTCCCATGGAGCTGTAAAGTATTGTGCTGGACTAAACTGGGATCCCTGCGCCTTTGTGAATGCACTGCTTGACATAACTGATTTTTTTTAAGAAGACAAGACAATGTCAGTCAGATTTCACTTTTTAATGGCACCAGTAACACAATTACAATGGGAGGAAACAAGTTTTAAACTAAATGACAATAGACTGTACAAGATTGTCGATATAAAGATTATCGATAAAATTTTGTATATTTTGTCAACACGTATAAATACAGTATCTTACAATGACACGAAAGTGGTATTTGCTACATAGCTTACATTATGACTAGAACACAAAATCATTTCATGCAGTATAATGCCCAATTATATGAAAAAGAAGTCAAAATAAAATAAATTAGAAACACACTTTATTTTTCTATCTTTCTATCTTTTAGCATTTACAATGTTTTGTGGGCCAATGTGCTGCAAGAGTTTTAGTATGGTCTAAACCATACTGACTAAATCATCTAGCATCGTCTAACATCTCTCCATGTACACAGCAGTGGTAAGTGTGCATATACACAGTCTGTCAGTTGGCAGTCGATTAGCTTTGATGCATTAAACAGGTAACGGTGGCCGAAGGAAAGGTTACTGTTCCAATACAAGAAGAAAAAAAAAGAATCAAATTCACACAGTTCAGGATGAGGGTAAAAGAAAGCTGGGGATGCAAAGGAAGACTTCTCAAAAGCAGGGAGTTGAAATATATGAAATTATAATTTCTGTTAAAGCTGTTGCAAGAGAGGCACTGAAACAAACTCCCTTTTGAGCTGAACCACAGTCATTTAGACAGCAATGCAAGCACAAGGATTAAAAGAGGACAGGGTTTGAAACTGGCTGAAGCTAGGTTTCTGAGATATCTGAATGTGTTTCTGCACAGTCTCATAGATGATATTGTGAACGAATGCAGGACTGGAGGCTTACCTAGTAGCTGGTTTTATATGCATTAATTTAAAGCAGCGTAGGCTAACTAGTCCACAGTGACACAGCCAGACATACCAGTGAGTAATATAAAAATATACACAGGAGTAAATGATTCTCTATAAAAATATATTTGTACAATGTCATTCTTGTGATTAAAGATTTATGTGCAAAAATAAATGAAGAACAACCAGATGATTTCAATATATCTTTTCTATATAAAGTTCTCACTGTTGTTTTTTGTATGACCCAAGAAAGGATTGCAGAGAGAAATGTTGTCTTTATACAAACTGTCAAGACCATGGCAAGCACAGAGTTAGATTCATATTTCACGTGACATTTCTACACTTTTTTTTTAACGTTTATACTTTTCTGGACAGAGTCAACCCACTGTTTCCACCAGATGCACGGCTGAACGTGCCTCTCAGTAAGCACTATAATGTAAAACACCTGAAACCTAAATCTTATCGTAGTGTATGGTTTAGCACAGTTTTATGAAGGGGTCAGAGTCACGAGCAGACACAGAAAAGAACAAGATGGATACCTGAGAAAAAGCGAAAGAGAGTGCTGAAACTCGCTGTGTGCTGAGGGTTTGCTGCAGCTGGTTTTCTTTGATGTTCTGTTGAGGGTAAATGACTTTATTTTTGGATGGTACAAGTAAACATCCCTTCACCTGCCAGGAGCACTGATAAATAAAAAGTGTCCCCTTACTGTAGTGGTCTACACATTTGCCTTATAAGCAAAAGGTCACTGGTTCAATTCCAGGTGGGATGCAAGTCCCTCTCACCATGGAGAGTTGCGTCAGGAAGGGCATTTGGTGTAAAACCTCTGCCAAATTACCAATGCTGATTAATCTGCTGTGGTGACCCCTTGGGGAGAACAATGGGGAGCAGCTGAAGGTACATTTTTCACATTTAAATAACTTAAGTAAAAAAAAAAAACAATGGTGGTGGCAACTCCAATCACAAAAACCTGTAAGCTACTGTACTGTGGAAAAAGGGAAAATTCTACTGTGTTATTCGTCAGCAAACGCCATGTTTTTGACCACAGTTTCTGACTGCTTTACTCAAAATGGCTGCTGGTGACCCCTTTTCTAGGCATTTCTAGTTAATCAGTTAGGTCCATAAGTTTTGGGACAATTAGACATTTAAAAAAATAATTTTGCCTCTATACACCACCCCCACAGCAGGTTTTAAATCAAACATTTAAAATCAAAGTGCAGACTTTCAGGTTCAATTACAGGGTTTGATAAAAAAAAATCATTAACTGTTTAGGAATTAAAGCAATTTTTATACGCAATCTCCCATTTTTATAGGCTCAAAAGTAACAGGGCAATTGACTGACAAGCAGTTTCGTAAGACCTGTTCCCTTGTTATTTCCTGACAAACTTAACAGATAAAAGATCTGGAGTTGATTCTGAGTGTTGAACCTGCAGTTGGTAGCTGTTGACTGAAACTTTTAATACGAGGCTCAAAGATGCAAGTGAAGGAAGCCATTATTCGACTGAAAACCAAAACTGAACCTGTCGGAGTGATAGTAAAAACTTAAAGAGTGGCCAAAACAATAATCTGGAATTTTCTTACAAGGAAGGAATGCACTGGCCTGGAAGACTGGAAGACAACTAAAGTGGATGATAACAGAATTCTTGCCTTGGTTAGAAAAACCACTTAACAACATCCAGTCAAGTGAAGACCACTCTCAAGGAGGTAGGTGTATCATGTTCAAAGTCTACAATTAAGACATGCCTTCTTGAATATAAATAAGGGTTTACAAAAAGGTGCAAACTAGACATTTAGAACAGGAAGTCCAGGTAGACTTTGCCGGAAAACATCTGAAAGGGCCTGGTATAAATTCTTTGGACAGAAGAACCCAAAATGAATTTGTACCAGAATGATGGGAAGAAGAACAGCTCACGATCAGAAGCATATCATCTGTCAAACATGGTGGAGGCATTGTTATGCATGGACATGCATGGCAGCCAACGGAACTGAATCACTAGTGTTTCCTGATGATGTGACTGCTGGTAGAAGTAGCAAGATGAATTCTGAACTGTGCAGGGCAATATTCTCTCTCAGATTCCCAATAGAGCAGCTTTTCAGTTACTGAAGAAAAAACTGAACAAAAGAGACCCACAAACAAGCAGCAAGTGAAGGCAGCATAGCATTTTGAGGGCGGAAACATGGCATTAGGAGAGGTACATAGGATCTATACTTCAGGCAGGCATTGAAAGCAAAAGATTTTCATTCAAATATTAGAAACAATCCTTACATTTTAAAATTATGTTTGTCCCATTACTTTTGAGCCTCTAAAATTGACTATCTATAAAATTGGCTGTAATTCCTAAACAGTTAATGCAATTATTTGTCAAACCCCTTGAGTTAAAGCTGAAAAATCTGCACTGTGGTGGTGTACAGAGGCAAACTGACAAAAAAATACCATAACTGTCCCAAAACTTATGGACTTAACTACACCTAATTATACCTCTGCCTAGGACCAAATCAAGAATGTGTCTAAGCTTAGAAAATTCTTTGTATTAATGAGAATAATAAAGGTTTAAGTTATCCAAACAAAAAGCGGAAGAACGGTTATAGGAAAGTGAGAAAATACAACTTAAACAGACAAAGTTCAAACCTTCACATTCACTGGGAGAGATCTTATCAACCAAACATAAGTGAAAACACATGCATCATGGGGACAGAGTATGGAGGCATTTGCAATCAAGTAGTGGAAAAAACTGCCTAAAGCACAAATGCAAATTAACCTAAAACTTATTTTGTTATCAGCTGGTGCTGCAGCATTGATCAATATCACTTTCTGCAGAACATATAGCTCTAAATCTTATTAAAAATTATATTTGATTTAATTATATCCCATCATGCATCTCGTTGTTTTACCTTATCTAAACATTTCGTGATCAGGATGGTGGGTTTTGTGGGTGAAAGCACAGCTCTTATTTAAAAAATGGCCAAAAAAAAAAGGTGGCGATGCAAAACAGGAAATGTCATCATTCTCCAGGAAGTAAAGGGGCTTTCACTGAAGGTACCTATCAGTAGGTTCACTGACCCGAACAGGAACAGCTCTAACGATTCTGAAACTTAGACACAGCATCCAGATAGCAGCTAGAGTTTCAGAAGAGCGGCTGTCAGCCAGGCAGAAGCAAACAAAAGGGGTTATGGATATAGTTGAGTTTGCTTTGATTTGTGTTTTTCACGGCTCAATTGGGCTGACGCCTGAGATATACTCTGAAATTAAGCTTTAACTTTACACATAAGCTACACTGCTCTTTATAGATTACCAGGAAGGACCCTGCTAAATGCCACATAATCATTTATGTACACAAGGAGTTATATTTGAAACCTTGTAGTGATGTGTTTTTCTATTTTGGTTGAGGAGGCTGTGTGGTTGTGGTAGAGATAGATATCATGGTATTTTAAGTTACCTTTAAACAAAAAAATAGGACCTTAGAGCAATAGAAGATAAAAGTTACATCACAGAAAGCTTGGAAAAAAACAGATTTGGGGATTTTTCCCTCATAAATTTAATTGAATTCCAGGTTGACTAAAAATAAAGACCATCTTTCTTTACATTCTTCATTGTTCTTTTCTTGAGTAAGTCCATTCACGAACAACACGTTGCTGCAGCAGAGTTGTATGATTCCAAGTTTTTTTACAGTCTCTTGCATGTGCTTTCCTTGTTCTTTGTTCTGTATATCAGCAGTTAGTGTGGATTTTTATGGCTGCATTACAGGAACATGTCCATATAAGAGTTGAACGTGAAACACCGAAGCTTGCTACTAGCCTCACTGCTAACATTGGTAGTGAATGTGCTGATGCTGGTGCACTTTGCCGTCCACGTGCGAATGTGTATGTGTATGTATGTCTGTGTAGATCTTTGGGTAGATTTTGGGAGCCAATCCAGTGCCTCCCTGAGCCAGGAGCAGCTGCTGATGGGTAACATAATCCTCATATGACAGGCAGTCTTTATCCCCGCTGGCTGGCTGAGGAGGGACTGCTGGGCAGGCTCGGTCACGACTGGCCACCGGCAGACGCTGAGCAGCCGGGAGAGCAGATGAAGATGAAGAAGAAGAGGGGCAGGTGCGCTTTGATTGGCAGAACCAGAGAAGGGCGGTGCCTAAGATGAAGGCAACACCTGCTGGGATCCCTATAATGACAGGCCAGGGGAGGTTCGGGGATGCTGGTAAGGCAACAGAGTTGGGTGGAGGCTTCCGATCTGCAGTGGAAAGGTAGATGAAGGAATTAATCAGTATGACACAGATTGTCACCATTTTCACTTGCAACCTAGCATGCTGTTACATGAAGGTGATATTATAGAGAGAGGTCTATGACAGTGGTTGTTAGTTAAGTAGACTGTAGCTAGAAATGCACTGATTTGATAAAATGACTCGCTTGACCGTGTAATGATGGCAACAAGCTGATCTATTCAATTTAATGCTACATGATTTAAAAAAGCATTGGGTGTTTCATTCAGTCCGATTGCCAAAGGTGCAAAAGAACATTTGTCAAAGAATAGGTCATTCTAAAGAGCTTGCTGAATTCGAGGGTAGTACTGTAATATGATGCCACCATTGCAATAAGTCTTCTTTTTCTTATTCTTCTTTCTTTTTTGGCTGCTCCCATTAGGGCTCTCCCCAGTGGGTCATCTGAATCCATCTCACCCTATCACTTGCATCCTCTTCCCTCACTCTGCATGTCCTCCTTCACTACATCCATGAGCCTTCTCTGTGGTCTTCCCCTTTTCCATTGTTTCAACAAGTCAGCTGATGAAATTTCTTGCCTCCTGGATATTCCACAATCATCTGAAAGTGGTATTATTTCAAAGTGGAAATGTTTAGGAACCACAAGACCTCAGGCACGAAGCAGCAGACCATGTAAAGTTACAACGTGGAGTTGCAGAGTGCTGAGTCTCAGTGTGTAAAAATCACCAACACTCAGCTGACTCAATAAATGGAGAGTTCCAAAGCTCCTCAGTATTAACATCAGCACAAAAGCTGTGAACCAGGAGCTTCATGGCATGGATTTCAGCCAAGCAGCTTCATGCAAGCTTTACATCATCAAGCACAATGTTGAGTGTCTGATGGAGTGGTATATCAGGAGAATGATACCTGCCTGACTGCATTGTGGGATGCTATGTTTTTATTTTCTGGGGTTAGGCTGAGGCCCCTTAAGTACAGAGAAGGGAAATCTTAATGCTTCAGCTCACCAAGACATTTTGGACGATTATATGCTTCCAACTTTGTGGGAACAGTTTGGGGAAGGCGCTTTTCTGTTCCAGCTTGACTGAGTCCCAGTGCACAGAGCAAGATCCATAAAAGCATGGTGAAAGAACTGTGTGGAAGAACTTGACTGCTTCGCATGGAACCCTGACCTCAAACCTATCAAACACTTTGGGATAAACTAGAACACAAACTGTGAGCCAGGACCTCTTGCCCAGCATCAGTGTCTGACCTCATACATAGTCTTTTAAATGAGTGGGCAGAAACTGCCACAGACACACTTTAAAATATGGTAGAAAGCCTTCCCAGAAGTGTGGAAGCTGTTTTAGCTGCAAAGGGGGACCAACTCCATATTAATGCCTATGCATTTAGACTGGGTTAACATAAAAGCTCCTGTAGGGGTAATGTCAAGGTGACCTAATACTTTTGTCCACACAGTGTATATACTTTTATGTATTTGTTACATTTTGCTTACCCTAACTATGATATCAGTATCAATCGAATCTGATAATCCTAGACTCATAAAGAATGATTCCTATTGAGGTGAGCTGTTGGAACTAAAAAAGTTGGATTGTTCATCTCTAACAGTAGCCAAGGAGCATTGCTCATGTCCGTGACAATAAAAACAAACTTTCAGGTGAAACAATAGAAATTCTTTCTTCACAGCTTTGTAAACAATAAAATCTAATAATTCTCCCTCTATTTAACCCTCTACAGTCGACAGTTGCGCCACTGAGTCCACATCACATGACTGAACTTTTGCCTTTAAGTGTGGGGGCTACAGCCCCTGCCCTAGCATTGGTCGTGTGATTTGGACACCAGCGCCTCCGTCGAATCCAGAAGGGTTAAGTTTCCTTTTGTTTCTTCCTCTGACCTGGAAGCACAGTGAGGTAGGCACTCCTGAAGCTGTAGCCCATAGTATTAGCTCCCAGACAGATGTACATGCCAGCATCTTCCTCTTTGGCTCTGGTTATCAGCAGCTTGTTGAGGTAGGATCCATCAGGGCGTGACCAAACCTCTCCAGTAGGCAAGACCACAAAGCGATGGTCTCCGACCTTGGAATAAAATCACACAAAGTGCAAAATTATAAAACAATTCCTGCAAATATTACTAATTTGTCTAAGAGAATAGTGTTTTTGTACCTCTATGGTGGAGTTAAATTTGTTTTCATCACCAGGTTCAACTCTTTTAAGCCACTGGATAACTGGCTTGACGTCACTGCGGACTTTACACTGGAACGATGTGGTTCCTCCATAGTCCACAGTGGTGTTGACAGGATGAGTACCTGTCAGGATGGGTTTAGAGTTGGTACGCTCTAAAGAAAGAGACACAAAATAGACAAACGCGCAGACACATAAACAGAAACTATTTTTAATATTGTATTCTACTTCAATCTACAAAGTGTGTAAGAAAAATGGTTTGATATTTTATTTTGAAAATGGCAAATGGTCAAACGGGAGGAGCCAAAAGAAGAAGAAGAAGAAGAAGAAAAAGAAATGGTCAAATTTAGCTGTAATCAGAATTAAAATCAGGAGAGTATGCACTTGGTATATTCAGTTTACTTCAACTAAATTAAGCTTAAAAAGAACAAAAGCCATGAAAGTGTAATAATATGGGTAAAAAGGATTATTTGTTCTATTTAGCACTGCATCATCCCTATCTGCTCAAGATATACAAACAGATCAGTTATCTGCTGCTCTTGTTTTGATTTTCCGTAATCTCTTTTTTAATATCTGTTAGTATCTGTTAATGAAAAGTCACAGCAACATAACCCCAGAACTTGACTGACATAACTTATAACTCTCTTATGAATGGGTTAAAAATTTTAACACCGTGAGAAGAGCTTACCACAATTTATAGTCGAGTGGTAGCCACACAGGTGAAAACTCACCCACAACCATTTCATAATTTATGTCCTGCTGTACTGTACGCCCATGTCTCCTTATGAATTTTCTAAACGCTTTATTGGTTTTCTGACCTGGTATCCCTTTTTATAGTTTTCTTCTTAACCGCTGGTAATGACTGACAGGCCATTGAATCTCAACCGATAGAGAAAATGTCACATTTGACATGAGTAAGCAGCGGCTTGATTTACTTTCTTCTTATTTTATGTGTGTGTGTGTGTGTGTGTGTCTTTCAGGAAAGACTACAGCTGTAGTTTAATGTGGAACAGATGTGTGAAGTAAAGCGAGAGTGTGCAGAGCTAGTTTGATCCTCTCAGCGGAGCTATAACATCTTGGTTACACACAGTTAAGTGCACACACACACGCAAATTCATCACCAGCTCTCCACCAAACAGCTCAGCTTTAAATCGACCAATGTTCCAACAAAACTTAATACATCACCGAACACCCACAACTCATCGTAACACACATGCAGCCCTCAAGAGTAACCAGACTCTTAGGCTAAAACTGGATCACCATCCAACCTGAAAAGCCTGCTGAGCATTCTTAACTTGCTTGAATGATGTTTACTGACAACACTGGCCGAGATCAATAAAATCCACTGAAAGAAGACATATAAATAAACTTCTATTCTTAGTGAATAAGCCAGCATTCTGTCAAATGTGGGCTGTTATGCTCTGCTTTTTATGCAGTATAATAAAAAAAACATATGATAGTAATTAATAAAAAAAATTCCAAATTATTTCCAAACTTTCTTTTTTTGGAACAAGTTAACACTTTCATAATACAGTATAGCCATTGTACAAGAAATCTGCTGATGACTACTGTCTTAATGTCTTTCTCTTCTCAAATAAAGTCTTTACTACCTTGCAAGCGTAAGAGATTGCTGCCTGGGAGCAGACTATCTGACAACAAATCATTTAAATGGTTGAAAAGGTAATTATAGTCATCTTGATCATATGATCTTAGGCATCCTACATAATCACTGTATTGTGAGTAAGAATGGAAACAAAACCCAATTCGAACCCTGCTATTTAGTCACACAGGCCTTTCACTAAAACGATAGTGTGTACAGCATAATGTATATTATTGTTTGAGTGAGAGGCTTTCCTGCTGCTTTGTAATGCAACAGCAGGAATGCTCAAAAACACACGCACCGCATTTCAAGAAATGCGCTGTCTGATGTGTCTCGGCACGAGATGGCTACATTTAACCTTACAATTTGCCTTAAAACTTTTCTTTTTGATTCAACTCACAGTTAGGGCTGGCTCACGTGACTGAACCATCCCTTAGTTATGCTGTTTTGACATAGGATGTTGGGGCACCTCCCATAATTCACTGAGCAACTTTTACTCCCCATGCACTGATAGAATGCCACTTTAGCATGTGATTACCTTTGTCTCTTTTTTTCTTTAGTCTCTCTTTTCTCGCTTTGTCATCTATCTACTCAAGAAAATAAAGTAAAAGAATAAGGTAAATAAAGAATAACAACATGTCTATTCCTGTATGTGATACAGTATAGCTGAAATCTCCAGAAAAAGCTGGCACATACACCTTGAAATGGCATTTTTCTATCACACTACATATTGACAGTAAGACAAGGACTTGTGATGAGTTATTTGCAAGCCCTGTTCATACTGTAATAACATTCTGACCTTTGTGGAATGTCTGTGCTATTTTAAGAAGCATGATAGTACATTTTGAAAATACTCCCTGGTATTCAACTAATGGCTTCCAAAATTAAAAATGCTGCTCGCCATCACTTTTATAAAATTTCATAACACGATCTAACCTATACCCCTTGACACTGAACATTTAGTTTCTCCCTCTAGAGCAGATCTGGTGACTCACGTATGACTTCCACTTTGTAGGTGGCGTTGATCTCTCCTGCTCTGTTGGAGACGTGGCAGGTGTACTTCCCACTGTGCTCTGGCGTCAGGTTTTTCAAACTCAGAGTCCACCTCTTCTTCTTCCCTTCCCCTCCTGCTCCTGGCCCACTTTCCTCATCTACCAGTGGCCTGTTGTCCTTCAGCCAGACAATGTCAGGACGGGGGTTACCACTCGCTGTACATTTCAGACGCACTGAGCTGCCTACTGGGCGTGCGATGACACGTTTCCTCATCTTTGCTGGCTGGGTGAAACGTGGACGAACTACAAAAGTATAGAAGAGGAAACAAGATTATTAAAATTGGAATTAGAGAGGGAGGAAGCACTGGAAGACAAATGTGTTTTGTATTGCTACTGGGTGCTTGTAGAAAATGTAGCCTGATTTAAAATCCCTCTAGATAAACATTTCAATTTAGGCTGTGTTCAGAGATAAACACAGAAACTCCCTTTCTCTCTCTATCTCTCTCTGTCAGCTGCAGATGGGAAAAATGGTCACCTATTAGTAGAAGTACTGTAAATGGTTTATAGAGTAGATTTACAGGCATTCTTCAGTTCTTCAGGCCAGTGAAACATTTCTGGATTGGTAATAAAAAATGGTCACTTCCATTGACCATTAGCCTTAATCATGAGTTATCTGAGGTTTAGAGTTAAAGATATTCTGTTTACAGCTTTATTATTTATGCTGCGGCAAATGACCAATTTTTGTTTTAGAAGATTAAAGCTGTTAGCATCAAGCACTCCATTGGAGCTGTTAAAAACCTTCTATTATCATAAGTATTGTATGCCTGTTTGTTTGGCTTTAAAACCTGTGAGCTGTAGTCACTAATCTGATGTTTTCTGGTTGATGCACAAACCCATGTGTGTGTATCTATACATCTGCAGCAACTAATGTGATTACAAATTCATTTTCTACCCCGCAAATAGTCTGAACTTGTGCATAACCTCCCATTATGCACCATGAAATCTGTTACTTTGAAGTTAATAATAATCTGCATCTATACACAAGCATTAACGTCAAAAGGCTTCTGTTTGTTTTGTTTCCATGAACTTTGTAAACCAACAAAAAGAAAAAAGAAAGAAACTGAACAACATCATACTGTAGAAAAAGTTGGGGGCCCTTCAAGGACTTAGACTTAGTGAGTGATGGACATTTTTTGCAGCATAAGGAGCGTAAAGCAGGCTGAGGTCATTGCTGTGGGCAGTGCCAGGAATTCCATGTTATGCTTTAACAACACATGGCAATGTGCCTCTTGGTATATACAACCTAATTTGCTGTAATAAACCCTAATTGTTTTATTTAAGAAAAAAATTTGAATCACTTCCTCTTCTCCCTGACACAAAAGACTTACATCACCGAAAGCACACACATTTTCCACTGATCCAGCATCTCGCTCTCTGCATTTTGAACCCCTTGCCTAGTCAAAAAAAGGTATGGATTGGGCCTGAAAGCAAGCGTTCATGAGAACTTAGTGTAAAAATGAGAAAGCACGATCTGCTTTAAAAAAAAAAACTGCTGTACAGTAAGCAAACCTAATCTAAATCTGTCAGTCTAATCATACGTGTATTTGTACCTTCAGCATCTAACTTATATACTCTCCAAGGGGTCGCCACAATAGATTAAACCGCATCTGTAATTTGGCAGCAGTTTCACGCTGGATGCTCTTCCTGATGCAACCCTCCATGGTTAGAGGTGCTTGTGCCCCCACCTGGAATTGGACCAGGAACCTTTCACTTTGTACAGCAAATGTGTAAACCACTACACTAAGGGGATACTATCCTTTTCAAAAAGCAATCAGTGAAAACAGATCAGAGAGCGGAAGCAAAAACTATGCAGTAGGCAAGAGAGGAAATCATTCACAGAAACGCTTGATTTTATAGCCCCCATGTTCTAGCCACAGAAGATAGCCATCAACCAGGATGGTAAATCACCCTGAAACTACTACTGTTGCATCTCTTTCTTTAGACAGTTATTATTCTAATGCTGCATAAACAAACAGGGAGAAGAGTTACGTGACGGGTTTGTGTGCTCAAATTAGGAGATTTCACTACAGCTGCATTAGTTAGTGGAACACAGCTCTCTGCCGACAGGCCCGAAGCTGGGCAGGATGACAAAACAAACATACCGGAAAGGCTTTTACGTCTCACCTTTGTGTTCCCTGAGTTTGAAAAAAGCTACTGGACTACAGCTGAACTATGACCAGACAGAGTCAACAGATCTAACAAAGATTGAGGAGAGCAGCATGGCTGAGACAGTGATTCATAGTTTAATGTCCAGCTTTGATGATTACATAAATTCAAATGGTGCACTGGCTTAGATTGAAAATTACTGTAAAGAGTAGGAAAGCGCCAAAGTAAAGTTCATCTGAATCAGACTGGATAAAGACGAGACTGGAGAGTGAACAGAATAGCGAGGTGTAATGGAAATCAACGGATTTATACTGTCTAAGACAAACTAAATCAAACACAGGTTAAGAAGAAAACAAATGAAAAGAGAAAAATGAAGATCATGTTAAGGTCAGTGCCTACAGAAGACTGACAGATTGCCAAAAACAAACAAATAAAACTTGAAGTAACGGTAGAAAAACTGAGAACAAAGATAAAGAGACTGAGTTAAAACAATAAAAAGCCAAGGTAAAAGAGAGGGCACACGAACAAGCAGAAGAAAGAAAAACAGAGAGAAGGCAGAAGCAAGGGCGAACTAAAAAAATACTGATGGAGAGGGAAAGAGGGGAGAAGGTGAGAGCCAGAGTGAGCAAAAGGGCAGGCTTGTTCTGGGTCTCAGGGGCCACTTCAGCGCCACACTTCACAGTGTAAAAATACTGCTGACCCTCCTACTGACTGCCTTTGATCAGACAGTGTGCCAGAGAGAGGGAGAAAGTAGAGACTATGAGAGGGAGTGTGCGTGTGAGGGACAAAATGAGCCATATGAAATTCCGCATGGATTATAGATACTACGATAGAGGAGACTTCTGGTGAGGACTTGTGTAGGGTTAAAATTAATTATTTTAGGGTTAAGATTTAGGTGAGGATTTGAACTTTGGTAGGATTTTAACAGCTCAATTATTTTAGCTGAGAATAAGATGATAAGACATATAGAACTTCCATATCTGTAATATAGGAGTTAATCTAGTTTAGCCTGAAGACAGAAAAACAAGCATGAATCTGTCCTGAATAAAAATAGTTGGATGAGAGGGCCTGGCTTATGAGCTCTCTTTGTAGTTCATCATAAAGGCATTGGATGGGGTTGAGGACAGGACTCTGTGTGGGTCAGTCAAGTTTTTAAACACCAAACTCATCCAACCCTGCATTTATGGACCTTGCTTCGT
This sequence comes from Etroplus canarensis, assembly GCA_015106775.1. Taxonomy (NCBI): domain Eukaryota; kingdom Metazoa; phylum Chordata; class Actinopteri; order Cichliformes; family Cichlidae; genus Etroplus; species Etroplus canarensis. Next base: position 57,746 of record VUQH01003370.1, read on the forward strand.
GCATTGGAGCACAGTAATTCTGAAACAAAAAAGGGCCTTCCCCAAGCTCTTCCCAAAAAGTCTGAAGCATAAAAATTGTCCAAAATGTCTTGGTAAGCTGAAGCATTAAAATTTCCCTTTAATGGAACTAAGAGGGCCAAGACAAGCCCAGAAAAATAACCCCATATAATTATTCTTCCTCCACCAAACTTTACAGTTGAACAATGGATTTAGGAGGGTAACATTCTCCTAGCATTTGCCAAACCCAGGCTCATCTATCAGACTGTCAAATAAAGTGATTCATACTCTGCAGAACACATTTTCAGCTGCCCAGTGATGGAAACCCATGCCACGAAGCTTCTGGCACACAGTTTTTGTGCTGATGTTAATGCCAGAGGAAGTTTGTAACGCTGCTGTTACTGAGTCAGCAGAGTGTTGGCAACATACGTACAATGCGCCACGTCACTCTGCAGCCCAACTCTTATAATGTTACATGGTCTGGCATTTTGTGGCTGAGTTGCTTACCAGTTCTTTCACAAATGTATGTAAAGGCAGACTGCAAGGCTAAGTGCCTGATTTTATACACCTGTGGCAATGGATTGAATAAAACATGTGATTTCAATGATTAACAGGTGTGGCCCAATACTTTCGTCCATATGACATATGCTGTCTCCAAGTAAACCCTGGCTCAGGTTGACTTCCATTCAAAAATAGATGACTTATTTCTAGAAATCTTTTTTTTTTTTTTAACAAAACAAGACAAAGTTTATTGACAGTTGGCTGGAATGCTACCCCAGTTTTTGAATTTGCCCTACCTTGGACTTAACATTGTCTGTGTCATAGACTTGACAAGTAGGAACAGAAGTCAACTACTTTGAAATGAAGAGTAGAAAAACTGATCTGCAGTCTGGGAATGCAAATAAGAGAGCTAATTTAACTGACACATGATCAAAATGAAATGAAATGAAAATTATGATATACACCATCATGAAGTAAATAAATACATAATTCTCACCTTTTGCCTTTCAGTTAAAATTAATTGCATCCAGCTCCAAATTTAATTTACATTTGTGAATGTAGTTTCAAATGTATCATTTAATTGTCGACTAAAGGGAATAAGCTTTATGCCTAAAATGATGTAACTGTTCTGTGGACATGTAACTTAGATGCCAGTCACTTAGGATAACATGTAATAAACTGTCCTGTAAACACAGAGGAATAAGAACCTGCATCCATATTCATGTGCATGTTTGCACTGACATTTATGAAAGAGAAAAAGAAGGAGGTGAAAGAGTCTGATAAAGTGACAACAGCAAGCAAAGAAAGAAGGGTTAAGCTACGTGACAAGAGGGTCCAGGAACACTTGGAACAGGGGAGAAGAAAGGAATGTGTCCACCCAAATCACACCTCACACAAATAGACTGCTCTCCACTCTGTCAGAGCCAATTACTTACACAAACAGCCACCCTGATGTGTGCCTGTGTGTATTTTTGTGTCTGTGTGCGGGCATAAACCCTCACTTTTGCCCCTCTGACAGTTTGCAGAGTGTTTATTGTACAATCGGCTACTGTACTTGTTAAACAGGCAGCCTCAGGTTTCACTTCTAGGTTTGTTTCTCATTTCCAAATGTTTATATCCCTATAGTGATGAGATTTGAGAAGTCGTGAGTGCTTACCCAGTTTCCCAGCAAGCTCTGGGGCATGTTCAGAGTGACCGTTGGCTGTTCCTGCTCCGTTTCTTGAACTAGAGTCATCTGGTGAGGGAAAAAGAGAAAGACAAGAAGTGTCATTTGTGAATTGACTGGAAGACAACAATTACCTGAACTCAACTATTTCACCACCCCATTATTTTATTTTGATTTAAATAAACATTAATTATCAGCACAAACCTGAGCTGGGTGCAATATAGAAAAAAACCCATGAAGCTTTGTGTATGGAGCATTCATCAATCAGATATTGTTTTGTATCAGCATCTGTTTGTTGCTTTTACAGAAAAGTTGGGATCTTCTCCAAAATGCAATAAAAACAAAAACCTGTGATATTTTAATTCACTTGAACTGACAAAAGTACAAAGAAAAAATGCAATACTTTTTCTGACCAATTCAAGTGTATTTTGTAAATATACACAAATGTAGAATTTAATGACTGTAACACCTTTTCGCATTGTGTTACATCGTTTTTCTTTTAATAAATTTTTTTAAAAAACATTTTTAATGTTTTTGAATTGAGGATACTGATTGTTATTGTTTTGCATTTGGAAGTCTTGTTCATTTATACTTAAGGTAACATATCAAATGTTTGAAAGTCCGTGGTCCATTGTCTGATTCTCAGCAGCCCGATCAAGCACACGCACTCTGTGCCTACAAGCCCATGCTGTTGTAGCCTGCGGAGAATGTGGTCTGGCATTGTCCTGCTGTAATAAGCATGGATGTCCTGGGATGAGGAGTCGCCTTGATGGCAGGATACGTTTCTTTAAAATCCTAATATGTCTCAGTCAATAACATGTTAATGGCTCGTTCACACACATGGAACTCAGTCATGCTGAGGGAAACTGATACGTCCTATACCATCACTGATGCTGGCTTTTGCACCTTTTACTGATATAAAGCTGAGTGGTTGTTTTTAGTTTTGGCACAGAGAACTTGATGTCGGTTTTTTGTTCCCAAAAACGAAATGTGGACTCACCAGTGCCACGGCACATGGTTCCACAGCTTTTCGGGCCATCACGGATGAGCTCAGGCCCCAAGAACTCAGCAGTGTTTCTGCACAGAGCTGATGTCTAGCTTCCTCCTTGCATAATACAGTTTCAAGTTACATTTCTGAATGCAGCACCAGACTGGGTTAAGTGACAATGGTTTTCTGAGTTACTCCCAAGCCCAGGTGGCTTTATTTTTCACAGCAGCATGGTTTTTTAGGCAGTCTCGCCTGAATGCTCTAAGATTGTGCACATTCATCAGTGGGTTCTGACTTTGCCCTTAACAGACTGAGATGCCTGCAAATTTTCTTTTCAAAATATTATGCACTGTAGACGCTAAAAGACAGACATTCTCTGCAGTCTTGCATAAAGTAATGTGCCTTTTGAACTGTTTAACAATTCTCTCACCAATTTTAGCAAAAAGGGGTGAGCCATGACCCATACTATCCATACCATTCATAGACTGAGCCTTTCATGGATGCTACTGTTAAACCCAATCATGATACCTCACCTCCTCCCACTTAGTCTTCCAAACCGCTGTTACTTTAAAATTCTGTGCACTTTTTAATCTTATTTTAGTTCTGTTCCAACTTTTGCTGAATGTGTTGCAGTCATTATATTAAAATGTAGTGTGTATTTAGAAAATACAATTAAATTGGTCAATAAAACTATTGGAAATCCTTTTTTTTTGCATTTTTTCAGTTAAATATAGATTTGCGTTCAAAAATATTCCAGTTTTTCTGAGAAATGAGGTTTAAACAAGATTTATTATTTGATTCTTGACATAAGAAGCTGAGAACTGGCCTGTTTCCTAACGGGCCGACAGGCGGTTCCACTTCTGAAACCTTTTTCACTCTAAATATGCAGGTTTTTTAGGTAAGATCTTTGCAGCAATAAAAGCGGAAAAAGCTCGCTGATGATGGGGAGACTGGTGGCAAATAAATTGAAGTCAAAATGAGAGACTGTTTTCACTGAATTGAATGTGTAAAAGCTTCTCAAGAGCCAAGTAATAGTGATTTCAGTCATACCAATATTTACAGAACAATTACTGTACCATATACTGTGAATTCTGGCTTTCAGACACTTATTTTCCAGCCAGTGCTCTGCTCTCAACACACCACTGTGTAATTTTAAACTGCTCAGCTATGAACCACCAAAATATTACTTGTTAAATCAGGAAACCAAATGCTAAATAATATGATTCGGTAAGTTAGTTCATGTGTGGCTGCGCCTTGTTGCTGCTGCAGATTAACCAGTGATGAAAGCCTTGAAATGAATGCTGCTCTCCTACCATGCCTACCCAAAGCCCTAAAATTTTTAGATCCTGAGTCATGTCTCTGAGGAAGCACGGTCTTAAACTTGGTCCTTCAACTTTGCAACAAAAGGAAAATTTCCCTAAAATTACCCTTCAGGGGAAAATTACATGGTACAACCTTTATACTGTGTACAGTATGCTTAATCACACACTATAGTATCATATTGCTTTAATGCTGAAGTATCAAGTTCCTCTCAGCATGTCTTCCCACAATGATTATCAAAAAGATCCAAACATCTGCCTGAACCTTCATTCAAGGAAATAGTTCAAGATGGAGCCAATGTATCTAAGGGGGCCTTTAAAGGAGATGGTGGGGAGGTGGGAGGTCTGATACAGTCCAATATCAAGTCTGACAAAATACATGTGGGGCTAGGGGCTGTGCGGTTTACTTGGCTTGAACCTGAAACTTCGACCAAAACCTGATGGCAGTTGAGAAAGTAAAGAAAAGGGAACCAAACAGCCTTGGACCACCTGCAGAAAGTATGTGTATGTAATTGTAAATGGATATGTTTATCGTGCACGTCAGTCCATTCAATGATCTTCTGGGATTTTTAGAAGACCACCTGAAAGCTCAGGGTGTTTAATGCAGCACCAAATGTCTATAAACCATCACTATTTGGATGATGGAATAAAAGATGCATTTGAAACGCAAATACAAGGCATGACCTGCATCTTTAGGGCTGGTATTAATAGCATACTGGCAGTCCATGTGGTGAAGCCTCCTATGTGTGTGTGAGATATGAATTCCTCCATGGGTGTGTCAGTGCATGTACGGGTGTGTATGTGTTCTGGCATTATTTAGCTAAACGGTAACTTGAGGTGCTAGTATTCCTGTCAAACCTCACTCCTCCTTCCCTCTTTCGGAGTCTCCCTTCATCTCTCCCTCCAGCCACATGCACGGCGAGTTCTGAGAAAGGGCAGGGCGTTTGAAGCCAAGCGGCATGGGGGTCTAAACTAAAGCGGGAACGTGGTTTAGCACTCTTACCAGAAAGCAAACCTTCCCGCCACCTTGTGAACCTCACTTGGCAGACCTCCTGCAGACCCACTCACAGAGAAGGGCTAGACCCCTTTAACTGACTGTACAGTGCAGTCAAAAAAAATAATATATATAGTGTAGTATTGAGGTGTTTACATACATATATGTGTTTAAAAACTACAGACATTTTTTAACATCTTGCAAGAGTAAAGGACTACATTAATTAGCTTAAAAAGAAACGGAGGCTTAGCCATTAAAAACTTATAACACGTCATATCAGGCAAAACTTCATTAAATATTTATCACATGTAATTCACTAGTGTGAGAGCATGTAAGAGGAACTTGTTCTTCAGAGATACTGAAAACGTCTAAATATCTTTAAGAAAGATGTGAGTGTAGAGTTAACATCTGAGTATAAATACAATATGCTGCACAGATGAATACCTGACTACTCTGCTATCACTTTACTCATGACATAAAGACACAGCTTTGTCTAAATCACTTTAGAGAGCACAGACCAAATTCAAAACACGATATGGACCAAAGTAATGGGCCACATCTCTTAGTCACTGAATTCAGGTGTTTCATAAAAGCCATTGCTACAGGTGTATAAAATCAAGCACCTACTGTAGCTGCACAGTCTGCTTTTACAAACATTTGTGAAAGAATTCACTCTAAAGAGCTCACTGAATTTGAGGGTGGTGTTGTAACAGGATGCCTCTGTTGCAGCAAGTTCATTCATAAAACTTCTTCCCTCCTAGATATTCCAATATCGACTGGTATTATTGCAAAGTGGAAGTGTCTAGCAACCACAGCAATGCAGCCGCTAAGTGGCAGACCAGGTAAAGTTACAGAATGGGGTTGCAGAGTGCTGAGGTGCATAGTGCATGAAAGGAGCTTCATGGCATGGGTTTCCTTGGCTGAGCAACTGCATGCAATCTTTAGATCACTAAGCGCAATGTCAAGCATCGGATGGATGAGAGATTGTTGGCCAGGCCCTCATCAACGTCAGTGTCTGACCTCACAAACGCTCTTCTGGATGAAAGGGCAAATATTCCCACAGACACACTCCAAAATCTTGTAGAAAGCCTTCCTAGAAGAGTAAAAGCTGTTATTGCTGCAAAATGGGGACCAACTCCATATTAGTTGGTGAAGTCAGTGGACACAGTAAATAAGTGGACTTAATAATGCTTGTGTAAAGCACAAAGGATAGACAGTAGGAAAATGATGAATAACGAACTAGTATTCAAGTCAGACCCCTTGGTCCAACATCAGTTTTTTCAACAGACACACTCCAAAATCTTTTATAAAGACTTATCAGACTTAAAAGGCTTCTTAGAATGGGATATCATAAAAGCTCTTATATGTGTATTGTGTTGATGGCCTTTTTCCATATAGTATAGGTACAAGCCTCCTAATTTTAAGCAAACTTAAAACCATACTCTTGCACATTACTCACTCACTCCTGTGAAAAGAAAAAAAAACATAGCTCTCAATAAATATTTATGTTTTGATTGTGGTATTTTTCAGTCTTCTTGTCCTTTATGGAGTAAAACTGTAAATATATCTTTCAGTATGAAATCTGCCATCTGTCAACATGTTCAACAACCAGGTTTTTAAAATTGTTTCTGTCAGAGCAGCCAGTTTCATACCTTTCTTCAGCTCTATTATATGAGTGCAGGGTTGGCAGTACAATGCTTTTGCTGTTTGTTTCGAGTTGAACACACACATAGTAGAAAACATATACCCTCCCTGCTTCAGCTGTTTTTAATAAACAAAAATTTTCTTCTGATCTTGGTCCACCTTCTAATGTTCAGCCAGATACTTTGCCTGGTGCCGACAACAACTAACACACACTCACATGATGATGTACTACGTGCATGCAGTCTAATACTGATAAGCACGCACGCACGCACACACACACACACACACACACGAAGGCCAGTGTATACACATTGCCAGCAGTAAACAGTTCAAAAACAGAAAATGTGTGTATGATGAGGGTCTAATTCTAAATAACAAAATCTTGGAAATTGGTCAAATTAACTTCCCTTTCATCACATATAGACCCTTGGCCATTACTCCTGAGTATACAGTAGAAAAAAAGCAGCTAAAAACAAAACAAGGTCTAAGAAAAAACAGTATTAAAAAAGACAAACATATAAACACTATATAATTACAATAATAAAAAACACAAGAAAACAACACTCTTGCCTTAACTTTTGCATTTTCCCTCTGTTTTTGTGCCACATGCTTCTGGTTTAGTGCTGACCTGCAAAATCGTGTACCTCATAGCTTTGCTTGTCCCTGCTGTATCATTCTTAAGATTTATAGTCCTTGAGAGGATGTGGGAGGATTTTTTTGTGTCCGTGCATGCATTGGCTAAAAGACACATCAAATTTCCACCGAAAGTATGCACTTTGCTACCTGTTGTGAAGAGCCGTAACAGTAAAAACATGTGTGCTAGTAGCTTCTGATAGAAATCCACAATGAGTATAAATTTTATTGTTATGCTTCTTTTAATATTGGCCCCTATTTGAACATTCACTTTCCCCTCATTTCTGTGCTTTCCATTTCTTTTATTCATTTTCCGGCTCTCTGCTTCTTTGTTTCTTTTTATTCATCACTCTCTCTAAATCTGCAGGGGGGAAATGGTTCAACAGTGTGCTACATTTCACACTTTCACTGGCAGCATACCCCCGTGTGAGTGTATGTGTGTATTTGTATAACCTCTTCTTGTATTTGCTTTCAGGTCTTTAGAGAAAAGGCAGCAATTGTACATGAGCACGCTCAGAAATATGACTCCCCACAGTCCAGTGTGTGCATGTGTTTGTATGTATGCGTGTGTCCGAGGGGGCAGTGTTTTCCTAAAGGGTCATGTCCTCCCAGGTTTTAATAGAGAGACACTGGATATGTGGTCGGAACCTCAGTGCGTGCGTGTGTTAAAGCTGATGTGCGTGCGTGTCTGAGGGAGAAAAAAGGATGTTTCTGTGTCAGCTTCTACTGACCGCTGGTTGTTGCAGCAAAGGGGCCAAAACCAGCAGCCCTGATGTGAGTTTGTATGTCTGACAAACCCTGCTAACCGCTGTTAGTCCTCGAAAATGGACCACGGTCACAGCTTAAGGCTTCAAACAGCCACAGCTTTCCTCAAAAACTTGTTTGACTTCTTATTTCAGACAGGAGCTACCACAAGCAAAGATGTTTTACGTAACACTGAAAGAAGACCCATTGTTCGGTTCAACTTTTATCCCAGGGGGATTTATTTTTGCTTATACTTCCTTTGAATGTTGTAGAGGGTTGCAGTTTTGACCAAAGCTGAAGTTAAACCACACTGCATGCTGTATAAATCAAATACCACAAAATAACTTTCAAGCTTTGCACAGATTACATTTTTGTTCTAATTTTATGTTCACAAACAATGCGAGTGAAGTATTTTCAAGGGGCTTAATTCACCACAAAATACAGTTGTAGCTTTAGATGATATCTGAAAGATTTTTAACATTATATATCACTGTTTTCAGAAGATGTAGCTTGTCATGTAGACATATCTAGGAGCTTGAAAAACCTTTGGCCTAGGTTGGCTTAAAAGCTGAAACTTTTAGGTTTCAATTGTGTTTTATAGTTTTATTATTTTGCCTTTTTTGCAACTCTGCCATATTAAAAAAACTGACTACAGAGAAGTATTTCAACTCATCCATTATATGTATATATAAGTATAGAACTGCCAAGGTAGTCATTTTGACTTCTTGGCATTTTAAAATTATGTAAGTCTGTTAAAATAGCTACCACAGAAACCAATGTATAAGCCGCACGCCTGACTGCCTCTCAACACGTATTGTTTACATACATTTTGGAATAAAGGCTGTAATACCATGAGCCAGAGCTTGCTGGATGATGCTGACAGAGGACTGTAGTTAGATGAAAGATGAATAATTATTGCAGGGCTGAATGGGTTGGGGATGGGATATCGTGCTGCGGGACAGAGGGGGTGCAGACTGCAGTCAGGTTGCTGGCTTTGAGCAGAGCAATGGGGGGGACTTTAGCTGAACCGAGCAGAGTACAGATGTGGCAAACTAATTCGAGCGAGTAAAGAGCAAAATCCGGAGCAGAGTAACTGAATCAGACCAGTTTCAGGCCTGTGGGGCAGAGCTGAGGAGATGAAGGGCTGCAAACTGAGGTGAAGCTGAATGGATATTGCATGACAGAGAGGTGGATGGTGTGATAAACTTTCACTATTCTAATTTTACAATAATTGTTTTAAAATGTGTTTTTTTAAATTCTGTTTTAGCAGCTCTGTGGTAAATTTTAAAATGTAGGGCATAATCTGCTCCATCTGTTTCACAGTAAGTGCACTGTTTTTATATCTTCTTTATTTTAACGCAACTTCTACCATTAATTATCCACACTTAGTTTTAACTTTTCCATCATGTTCTTCTACATTGGTTAAATTATTAATATATGTGTTAGTCATTGTGTTGTTTGTTGTACCCTCTGTTCATTAGTGAATTTAAAAATAAATGTTACCTTTACGATCTGTGATGAAATAATCTCAGTCATTTGTGACACTAATAAACCAATAAAACTTAAACTTAAATGCTTATTTTGTCCAATCTTAGTTATAATCACAAACAGACAAAAATTCAAAACCTAGCTTCTTTAAAAGATGATCTATATGCCATTGCTGCTGCTGTTTCAGATGGGGTCAAAATGACTACCCTGGCAGTTCTAGGTAGTTTGGAATACTGGCGGTTCTAGAGTTAAGTAATCAGAATCAGAATACTTTGTTAATCCCAGGATGAAACTGTATAGTAATAATAAGTAATAAATTCTGGAAAAAAGGAAACCTGCCTCTTTAATCCAAAAACCGCCTACTGGTTGTACAAAAGAGGCCAGTATCTTCACGTTCAATAGAGGTGGTACTGCTTTAGTGAAAGATAAGCTCTGTGTGATGATTTCCTTTTATTTCATCCTATTTTTGAACACTTTTCTTTTACATCAGTCAATATTATTTTCCTGCGAGACTGTGAGGCTGAGGTTTTGGGACTGCAGTCCTTGGACTGAATGTCTATGGCTGCATTTCTAGGACCTTTTATGAAAGTGTCACCTAACAAATTACATGGAAAAAAGGTAACCAAGGAAGTAAATGTTCATACTACACAAATATTACATTTGGTCTTGTAATTGGACTAATCTACCAATAATAAGCGTTAATTTATTAAACTGAAAAATACAACCTCACCCAAACTATAGGTTTTACATGCATAAGGCTACTACTTTTTATTTATCAGTGATCAGAAAGGTTTATAGTGTATCTTCTGACCTACAACTATATAGAGGAGGGCACATACTAGCCATACCTATGAAAGTAATTACAACCGTCCATTTGACTGTGGGGACACAAGCCCTTCTCTATGGAGGGTTGTGTCAGGAAGGGCATCCAGCGTAAAACCTCTGTCAAATTACCAATGCGGATTAATCTGCTGTGGAGACCCCTTGGTGGAGAATACAAGGGAGCAGCCGAAAAGTACATTTCATACCATTTGACGAGGGTGCTACTGACACATGACTCTGTGTGACTCTTGGACTACTATTTTGAAAGAGCAGGGTAAGATGGTAAACCTACAAAAAAACAATCTGAATGTCTAACAGCTTTAAAACCCTGTTTTTCAGTACATTTCTGTGAGTATATATCTTCTTCCAAATCCATCTATTTTAACAGCCAGAAGAATAAACACCATTTGTCCTTCAGCAGTTGTTTGGCCTGTCTTGCACTGACCCCCTACCTAAACACACACTGTCATTATAACTCGATCAGTTCAACGAGACTCTGGAAACAATGAAACCACATGTTGCTGGTTTCTGTCTTTTGTTATAAGCCTACTATTGCGGGTGATGGACTAACACCAAAGAATACACATTTTTGAAACTCAAATGGTGAAGAGAGAGACATCCAAAAGTTCGCCCCCTCTTTTTAAGTTTGCCGGTCTCTTTTTCACAAAGCATTACACCAAAGCATCTTGATCCGATGTTCCAAATGTACTTTTCTTTTAAGCGAAAGTGAGTTCAAGAATATTTATACATATTTTGTTGCATCTCTATACACAAAGTCATTATAATAAATTCTTAGACGTATACACTGTAGCTCCATATTCAAAGCGTAAGACTGTGGGTAGTCTGTTGAACATTTCTGTCTGCAGTACAGGTTGTGTTTGTTATGTAGTTAGCAGATCATGTAACCTTCAATAGAGAGTACGTGTGATATCCTTGGAATCAAACAAAATGCTGACCAAAAGACATGGAAATCTAAACATGTCAATAAATGTGAATGAGTGAAAAAACCCTGCTAATTAATAATAATAGCAATCTTGACTTGTTAAACTCTCATGACCTACACTATATGGACAAAAGTATTGGGCCAGCTATACATTATACCTACAGGAGTGTTTATGGCATCACATTCAAAATCCATAGGCATTAATATGGAGTTGGACCCCCATTTGCAGCTAAAACATCGTCCACTCTTCTGGGAAGGCTTTCTACAAGATTTTCAAGTGTTTCTGTATGAATTTTTTTACCACTTATACAGAAGAGTATTTGTGAGGTCAGACACTAGGGCCTGGCTCACAATCTCCATTCTAGTTCATCCCAAAGATGTTCAATGGGGATGAGTTAAGTCAGTCAAGATCTTGCACACCAGACTCATCTAGCCATGCCTTTATGGACTTGGCTTTGTTCACTGGGGCTCTGTCATCCTGAAACAGAAAAAGATCTTCCCCAATCTGTTCCCACAAAGTTGAAAGCATAGAGTTTTCTAAAATGTCTTGCTAAGACATTTTATCTTAATGCATTAAGATTTTCCTTCATTAAAACTAAGGGGCTCAGCCTAACCCCAGAAAAACAACACTATAGCATTATCCCTCCTGCACCAAACTTAACAGCTGGCACAGTGCAGCCGGGCAGGTTGCTTTCTTCTGGCATTCACCAAACCTAGACTTGTCATCAGATTGCCAGATAGAGAAGCTTGATTCATCACTCCACAAAATTTCTGATACTTGTTCTACAGGGAAAAAAGTCATATTCTCTATGCATAGAGTTGTCATGTTCTCCAGAGAAAACAGCAAGTGTACACGTGTGCTCACGTGTAGATTGTCCTGCCATGCGCGCACATGCAGACACACAAATTTATACTCCTGCCTGGGCAGATGCTGTGAAGCCTTATGGAAATCATTATAACTTGTGCTGCTTTTGTCCCTCTATTAACAGCATGAGAGAGAGACAGTGAAAGGGACTGTGATGGAGAAAGAGAGAAAACAAGATGGGATATGACTGACTTTTAGATGAGGTCAAGAGACAGCAGGAGAGAGAGAGATGAAAAGAGAGTACAGAGTGATTCATTAGCTGTATCCACAGGACAGACAGTCATACACTAGTTAACTTCTACTCTGTGTCAGTGACAACTCTGGCTTAAATGACAGATTTACTGCTTAAACGTGTGTAAGGCCAATCTACTTACTGGCCATTGAACACACGTGTGCTTGAGATGAGGAGATTTTCCAACATGCGTTAAAATACTAATTCATGTACACATATACACATTCACACAATCTCTTAGCTTAAAAAACACCCTTCCATGCTTATAAGTTAAACATGTTTTGCTCTGAAATGTTTCTGGAACATTTGATCTCATTAGCCCTCATCCTCACACACACACAACACCTGACAGGGTTTTCAGTTCCAGCTACCCCCACTCGTTTGTCCACCCCTTTCTGCTGGCCCCCAGAGTACCAGGCCAAGACAACACAGAAGTTTTTTATGAGAGCAACTTTATGATGTTATTTACAAATGTGATTACATGACTTGCCATGCTGGGCTCTCTGAAATAAGATGAACACACGTCAACATTCGTACAGGAATTGCTTCCAGCTTTCAGACCTGTTTGATACAGCCTTACGTGTGTGAAAAAAACAAACAGATATACACACAACTAATTCATACAGTGATCTAAATATGGGCTTGATTACCTAACATTCCTTAGTACAAAGGAAAGTATGAGGACGCTCAGGGTACATGTGTGTGGGGGGATAAATGTGGGGTGAGATCCAGAAAATCTGTTATTCAGATTTTGTGTTTTTCAAGACTAGGTAACAAACAGTTTTTAATGACTAGAGTCCTAAATAAACGGTACCTATTTAAAGATAGATGATAATGATAAAAGGTGCAGATGGCAGGTCACACTGGAAACCAACAGCAGCTACTTTTCAGTTTTTCCAAAGTCAGTAGGATCCAAAAACATTTTTGTCACTGATTCATATCAGTTCATGGGTTTTAGTGGAACAAAAATTAACAACATTTACCTCACAAACCAGCTATGGCTAACACAAAATTGTTTTCAAGCTGTCAGGACAGAAGTAGGGTTGCATCAGAGGCACTAAAGGCTTGTTAGAATTCCTCGCAGTTTAGCTAATAAGCAAAAAGCATTAGACAACTGGTAAGAGTGAATGGAAGGTTCACTTGCAAAACCTTTCTGTTACATACAGATTTCAAAAGAAGAGTCTGGTAGGTCTCAGAAAACAGAGCTCAAGTGACAATAATTTCTACAGTTGTGTGTCAAACATAGGGCATTAAATGAAGACCATGTAAGGGTTAAAATCACAGGCCACTTACACAATTATACACATTTTCTGGTCAGAGGAAGGTGGAACATTCAAGGCCTATTGCATACCACTAAGGGACAAAAGCAACATACAAAATAACTAAAGAGGTAAGCCAATAAGGTCAACAGAAGGCTAAATAAACCCAACCAAGATGCTGACTGTCAAAACATTGTCAAATAAACAATATTTGCAGTCACAATTAATTTTGAAAAAAAAAATGATGAGGACCCCATGCAGAAACCTGCCTTATCATCTGTATGAAAAGCTGACCATTCAAAGCCACACGTTTTTCTTTTTTTCTCCAGCAACATAATTCCTGCTTTTATAACTTTGTGCCCCTGGCCCAGCTGTGTAAGTTCTTCCTACCGTTGTGGCAAAAACCAAATTTGTGTAGTCTTAAGACTGATTGAAGATGTTGAACATTTTAGGCTTATCAAACCCATAATCCCCTGCTCTCCACCTTCTCTGTCTGTATTCTCTTCCCACTGAAGTAAACACTTACACAGTGTGTAAGTTTCTGCAGTGAAGTCAAACAGAGCTCTGTTTCATGTGCAGACTAAACAAAAACAGTTTAAGGGAAGCTTTTTGTATGCCAGCATCAGGTTAGAAACAGAGAAGAAGAAATAAAAGAGTAAAGGTAGGGGCTTCAATGAATGCGGTTAAGTGTGTATGTCTAACTCTAAGCACGGCTCTGTATTTCCTGAAACCGAGTGGCCCACAGTTTGATCTTGTGCCATAAATGGGCTCTACACACTAATTACAGCCACCTGTGTGTGCACACGTGTGTGTGTGTGTGTGTGTGTGTGTGTGTGGACAGAGTGGAAACAGCAGGTTGCTTTTATTCATGACCATACAGTCACCCTCCTCTCGCATGCAGCCACTCATACCTCACACAAACACACAAACACACACACACACACACACACACACACACACACACACACACACACACAATTCTAGGAAAGGAAATATCATAGAATCGAACTTTGAGGAGGCAGAGGTGCTGCTTTCCACTCCTGGGTTAACCATCTGTGTGTGTTTCTGGTCTATGTCAGATCTGTTACATTGACTTGAGCCTTGGCTGTATTTCACAACCAAGCAGCAGCGTGTCTGAGTCTGTATGTCCAGCTGTCAGTCACTCTCCAAGGTCAGGAACATACCAGAAAATATTTTAAATCTAGATATACAAGAAAAACTTACCACAACAAAGAGTTGAACAGATTGTGCAGACTCTGTCAAGCCATAAAATATCAGAATCAGAATCAGCATACTTTATTAATCCCTGGGGGGAAATTCCTACATTTTTGTGACTAGAAATTTTCTCAGATTCTTGAAAGATGAGATGTTTTAGAAAAAAGCCCAAAAACTGGAAGTGAGCAAATATGCCACAACAGTGCACTGAATACAGACAGAGTGCTAGGTCATCAACAGCACTTGTGATGAAAGTTCTTTAGTCCTCCAAAAAAGATTCCCTGAAACAATGACCCAAGGGCTACTGCTCATCTTTCTTTGGTTCAGATAGTCTAATATAGCATAAGCCTCCCAAGGACCCGCCTGATGCACAGTAAATGACCAAAAGTTTGGCCTTGGTCTGACCTCTCCCTGAGATTTTGCTTGCTATTTCAAGTTAATTCTTGTTGGAAAAATGTAGGTTGAATCAGTGGATGAATCTGTATAGGTAATTTGGCAGAGATTCCTGATGCAACCCTCCCATTGTGGGAGTGGCTTGTGTCCCCACTGAGCGATATGTGACAAATTGCCTTGTTGTACAGTTTAAAAACCAACTCCTAATAATTTCAGATGCAAAAAAAATTCTCAACTAAAATAATGACATTACAACACAGGGTCAATCATCAAAGTAATACTTGTTATTTTGAAAAAGATATCTTTTCTCGCTACTTGCTTCCTCATAAAAGTACACACATCCAATCTACCACATGTTCATATTAATATCAAATCCTTCAGCTTCCTGCAAGTAATAAATTCAACTTATCAAAAACATCTAAAAACAGGGTTAAAGACCTGTTCAAGCATCACCTTTGCATTGCTAACTTGGTTTAAATGTCCTTATCTCCTCTCTTCCTTGTACTTTAAAAACTGTTCTCATCCGGTTTGTGTAGCTAAAGATGGCTCTTGTGTTTTACCCCTCAGTGGTGTTTTCCTTAGAGTACAACTAGCTAGAATGAAGTTTAGGCTGTATGTGTGGCTATGAGTGCTGGATAACAGAAAAAAATGCCACTGAGAACAGAAAAGCTCTTAAAGTTCCGAGTTCCTATGCACCAAATCCTCAATTAGCTGATGCTTCCAGGTAACTAATTTAAGCCAGAGAGCAGGATTTTGGATAAAACTGCCTGGCTATAAAATTCTGTTCCAGAAAGTAAATCCCACCACCCTCAAGGCTGAAAATAGTTGCAGACCTCTCAGCACTGCAACTTTTATAGATCCACTGTACCACTGAAACATACTGTAGTGCTCTCTTCGTTCGTTCTCGCTCAAACATGTCTTTTTCTAAATCTGTTCATATTAAATTTAAAAGGAACAAGTTAGCATTCTTGTCCACACTGTATAGGAAGAATAAAGCAACAGTGTAACATCAAATTTCCACTCATAACATGTTATTTACATGCAAGACACCGCACCCTACTGTGTAAACAACTCTAATGGCAAAGATATTGGATATTTAGACAAAATTTCATTTTCATATACATGTTTTTTCTTCTCAGGTGAGACTGCCTGTGTATGCATACTAAACGAATCACTGTCTTGTGTATCAATGAAAACTTGTTTGCTGTAGTTTGTGCCTTCTCAACCTGCAACAGTGACAATTCTTTAAAGTTCGGTCTCTCAGTGACTTGCAGCATAATGATTCCTAGTGCAAAATACAGTGCAATGTCAAAAAATGATGCCTTCCACCTCTGCAATTATAACATTTCACCATTCAGTAGACTGGACTGGACCGTTTGGTAGGCTGGTACCCTCTGAGTTTATGGAATTTAATCTGACAGTCAATTATCCTCCTTAATAACTGACACTTCAAGCATCCCCTGTGGTTAATAACTAAAACCTAAGAAACTAAATTTTTACCAGTTTTCCTACTGCTGACACTTAGCCCTAACTTTTCTAGATGAAGGAGAAGAAATACAATTTTTCCACTGGGGATCAATAACACGCATTTCATAGCCATGCATGCTATTTCTGCCATATTTGGCTGAATCTTTTTGCAACTCATGCTTCAGTGTAGTAGAAATGAGAAGAAAGAGAGAGCACAAATATGTCTCTTCCAGCTGAAAAAGCACAAATCCTGTCTTATTCAACATCCATCTCATATTATCCAAATACACAATATGTGATTAACATGCTACATTTTTATGGGGCATTAATAATTCCAGATCCATTTTGCAGCAGAATTGTTTACATATATGGTGTATTTTCAGAAACCATGGTCAGGCACAGACCATTTACCCTTGGCAGTCAGGTTTAGTACAACGAGGTTTGGGTTTAGTCATGAAAAACTAACAGTGAGGAAACACATGAAGTACCTTCGGCTCCTCCAACTCAGTACATGGACTATGTCAGAGCGTAAAATATCAACAGGGTGATGAAATAACATTCATGCACAAGTGGTTGAACACTTGCTCATAAACATCACACAGCAAAAGGGTTTATGAGTTCTGAAAACATATAGTCAGGGATCGGGGATTCAATTTTCTTTGTGTGTTGGTTAGTATAAAGTATGAGGGCGTGTGTTTGCGAAAGATAAGCATTTGGTTAGGTTTATTTAGTTTATAAAGCTTTAGTATAAAAGTGTAATATATAACTGTCTTTCTTTATTTTTCCTTTACACTATCTGTGTGTTACCGTGATGTATATAAATCTTTGCCCGCGCAGCATGTGTGCTTATTTCTGAAGCTGTTTTACATCACTCTTCACACTTCACTGATAGAGAAGCAGGGTCAAGCACTGAACACAGACTGAGATTAGCCTAAAATGGAGACGATATGGACGCCATGCAGGAATCTGGCCAACATACAGCTGCAGCATAAAGCTTTGGCTATGATGGAGGCGATCCAGTCAAGGTCAGAAATGATTCAGTGGAATTACTGAATTACTTCATGTCCGCTGCTCAGGGGGGATGATGGAGCGCCTCTGAGATTACAGAAGTGGAAACAGAATGTGTCAGTGAATTATATTCACAGGTTATACAGTATGTAATGTATGTGAAAGGCTGCACATAATCTTGTGTGACTAAGAGAAAATGCTTATGTCTAAGTGAACAAAGGAGACATCATTCACCAAAACGCAACAGTGCAAACTTGAAACACTAATGACCTTGACAGTGTGAAGGAGTTCAAAACCTTCTTTTGCATGACTTCATTTTCCCAAACACCTGCCTACCTGGTGTGCTTTACACAAGCATTATTAAGTCTGATTATTTATTCTGCCCACTGAGTTCACCAACTAACATGGAGTTGGTCCCCACTTTGCAGCATTAACAGCTTCCACTCTTCTAGGAAGGCTTTCTACAAGATTTTGGATTGTGTCTGTGGGAATATTTTCCCATTCATCCAGAAGAGCATTTGTGTGGTCAGACTGATGTTGATGAGGGTCTCGTTCACAATCTCTGTGTTAGTGTTCAGTGGGGTTGAGGTCAGAGCTATGCGTGGGTCAGTTAAGTTGTTCCACACCAAACTCATCCAACCATGCTGTAACAGAAACATGAATGCATAGAATTGTTCAAAATGTCTTGGTAGGCTGGCTCATTGAGATTCCCTTCACTGGAACTGAGCATCACAGGGCACTTAGTTCCTAAATGCTCCAACTGTACAATAATACCACTTACAGTTGATGGTGAAATATCTAAGATGGATGAAATTTTGTAAACTGATTTGTTGCAGTTCTGGCATCTTATCACAGTACCACGCATGAATTAAATGAGCTCTATAGAATCACCGAACCATTCAAACATTATATCTACATCGATATCTATCAATTTCTATGTGTGTGTGTGTATACACACTACTGCTCAAATGTTTGGGATCACTATCAAATTTAATAGTTTTCCAAATGAAAAACACATTTTC
>VUQH01003371.1:46175-65896 GCA_015106775.1 Etroplus canarensis
ATATTTTTTTTTTTTTTTGTGTTACTTTCTTTTTT
This sequence comes from Etroplus canarensis, assembly GCA_015106775.1. Taxonomy (NCBI): domain Eukaryota; kingdom Metazoa; phylum Chordata; class Actinopteri; order Cichliformes; family Cichlidae; genus Etroplus; species Etroplus canarensis. The sequence goes on from VUQH01003371.1 coordinate 46,211, forward strand.
TTTTTTTTTTTTTTAAAGTTAACATGCCAGCCCACTAAGTGCTAATACTCACATGCTGGAAGGTAGAATGACAGTGTTAACATGCTCATATAATATTAATCATATTTCAGAACCAGAATCAGAATACTTTATTAATCCCAGCGGGGAAACTGCTTACATTACAGACACTCCATGAAATATATATAAATATAAATGATAGAAACTACAGATTAAAAAGAAGATAAAAATATATCAACTCTATGTGAAAGAGTCCAATGTGTCTCACCGCAAATAAGCATTCTGACACTAAAATTTCCTAATCAGCAAAAAACATCCAAGAACAACTTCAGCTGTTCAGCTGTGTTCTAAAGGTATTTGTTTGAAGTTTTTTCCCCACTAAAATAATACTGGAAACAGATTCTGCAGAAGACGATCAATGATTTAAAAAAAAATGTCCAGAGTCTCCTACAAGCTGATGTAACAGAAGGCCAGTGTAATTTATGTGTGGCTTTCTACAACATTGGAGACTTAATGACAATAACAACTCAAGCCATTGAGTTGATAAAGTTGTCAAGCACTAATAGTGTGTCACTAATGTTAGAAAAACACTGCTCCTTATTGCCATCTCCGATAAGCAGGCCCACAATAAATCTGTGCATTGCAGGTTTTCCACAGATGTTCTGCATATTTTCCACAGAGTTTGAAGAGTATTATCACAAGTAAAAATGCTTCTGCAGAATTCCACAGAGTTCCTCCCTTGATCAATGTGGGAAACTGAAAAAAAAAACCCAAAAAAATCTGCAGATTCTGTTTGGGCCTGCTGATAAGTTAGCCCAACCCCACAAGTTAATGGAACCGGCTCCAAAGAAAAGTTACGTATGAAACCCCGACAGTCTAAATCTGTCTTTTTCAGACTGCTGCTTAAACAACAGATCCAAGATCAGGAACTTTCACCATGCCTGTTCATTGCTTATTTCACTCCTGTGTGTAAGCCAATATATGGGCTTGTTATCTAGGCTAAAAATTTACACTCCATGATCATGACCAATAAGATTATAATCATCTTCATTTGAGAGGATATAAGTGGCATGCAGCATGTGTGGTAAAGGCATTTCCAGCTACCACAATACTATTAGCAGTAGGTCTACCATCTAAAAGAAGAGAGCCACTGAAAATCTGTCAGCACGTTAGGAATAGCAACTATAGGAATAGCAGCAGTGGAATGTTTAAAATTGACCTTCAAGCCCTCCACTCGTAAAAACAGTAAGTTATACTGATCATGTTGCCAAACCAGGTTATTCCTCTATGATCACGTGACAGTACCCAGTGCTATGCCTTTGCCACAGCCCCGGTTCTTGACTGGCCCTAATCTTTTTTAAGACATTATGTCATAAATAAACATAATGACAGCATTTACATACAGATTTACATACAGATGGTAGAGGGGCACACAAACACTCATTTTATGAACACCACAATCCAAAATCCTGTGATAATGAAAAAGTGCCCATAAAAAAGATAACTGACTCTTAGCACAATTTGGGTGAAGAGCCATTAGGAGATCATTATTTGCAAGTTTCAATCAAATCTAACCAATACTGTAGAAGGAGAAGCAATTCTTGAGAACAGATGGATGGATGCCTTGTCGCAGCATGAACGCATTGTTCCTTTGGTTGGATGAGCTAAAAATGGGATAAGGAGTTTTGACACATACACAAATGATGTTAGTACATTAAGCAGAATTTCTACCATGTGTGTATGTGTTTGTGTGATAAGGAGGTGTGGGTGCCTTGCTGGCTGCCATGAATTTCTCCTGTCAGAGACAGCCAAGAAGGCAATTAATCATCGTTCATTAATAACTGACAGACAGTTGCCTTGGCAGAACCCACCGCTGACTGATACTTTCTTGGGCGTTTGCCTCTGTGAAAGTAAAACCTTACTGATAGTTGGATATTCTGAAGAGAGGGCACACAGTAGACTAAATTATATAAATTAGAAAATATATTAAAATCAAAAGTTAAAAACTGGGAACATGCACTGAGCTGTCTAGAAACTACTTTAAAAAGTGTGTGTGTCCGAAAAACCACAGAAAAGGATCACAACCGAAAGAAATATCACAATAAACCTGCAGCAACCAACCTGCACCTCTTTAATGTCAATGTTATTTTTGGTTGTCAAAACTTCCCTTCCCTTTTCTGTAATGTGTTGCCTAATGAGAACATATCTTCCATCCAAGGTTCAAAGCAGTTTTATTAAAACAAGCCTATTCTTTTAGAGTTCACTGCTCTTCAGGAAAGCAGAATTCCACATCAGGCAGATGGATGATGAGCATTTTCCTAAAAATCAATTTATTGTAAATGAATGATTTTAGGAAAAAAAAGTATATTTCAAGAAAAAAAGCTCATAATCTAGAACAAAGTGTGAGCATTAAACAAGAATCTCCCTCCCATTTACTGACAGATAATATTGCAAATTTAATACTTGAACGTGACATTAAACAAATCAAATCCATAACCCCATGAGGTCTGAGATATTATAAATGATGACAAGAAACCCTAACTAAACAAAAAGGACAAAAAGTAGGGGTACTTTGACTTCACTGGCTGAAGCCTTTTATATCAAACCAGTGCTGTCAAATTATTTTCATGACTGATAAACTGAAATTTTTTTAAGTCTCTTCAACAAACTGATGCGCGACAATCAGCAACATATTTTATGAGAGAATGCTTGATTTCTCCTTTGTAAATGAATATCTGCTTTGAATCTTTTCCATTTTAAGCAGGATATACTTTAGCTGAAGAAATACAATCAACAATCACTTAATGATGTATACCTGTTCAGTTATTACCGGAAATATCTGATCGGTGAATCAAATGACAGCAACTCAATGCATTTAGACATGATGACATGGCAAAGATGACCTGCTTATGTTCAAACTGAGCATTAGAATGGAAAAGAAAAGTCATATAAGTGACTTTGAAAGTGGCATGGGTGATGGCCTGGTTTGAGTATTTCAGAAACTGCTGATCTACTGGGATTTTCCCGCACAACCATCTCTAGAGAATGGTCTGAAAAGAGAAAATATCCAGTGAACAAAGTCAGACGGGAATGACTAGACTGCTTTAAGCTGATAGAAAAGCAACAGCAACTCAAATAACCACTCGTTACAACTGATGTATCCAGAAGAGCATCTCTGAATGCATAACACGTCAACCTTTGAAGCAGATGGGCTACAGCAGCAGAAGAGCACACCGGGCGTCACTCCTGTCAGCTATGGACAGGACACTGAGGCTATAATTCAAACAGGTTAACCAAAATAGAAGACTTGAAAACCACTGCCTGGTCTAATCAGTCTCAATTCTTCAGCAACATTCAAATGGTGTAAGCAACGTGAAAAAATGGCTCCATTATGTCTGTATCAATACTACAGGTTTTTTGCAGTGGGGTTGTAATGGTGTGGGGGATATTTTCTAGGTACACTTTGGGCCCCTTAGTACCAACTGAGCATTGTTTACAAGCTACAGCCCACTTAAGTTTTGTTGCTGATCATATCCATGCCTTTATGACCACAGTGACCTGCTGGAAGCAGCCTTCTTCTGATGGCTGGTTAACGTGCCATGTCACAAAGCTCAAATCATGTCAAACCAGTTACTTGAATATGGGAGTGAGTTCACTCAAAAGACCTCCAGAATCACTACATCTCAATCCAGTACAGCAACTTTGGGATGAGGTGGAACAGGAAATTTGCATCACAGATGTGCAGCTGGCAAATCTGCAGCAATCGTATGATGCTATCACGTCAATATGGAGTAAAATCTCTGAGGAATGTTTCCAGCATCTTGTTTAATCTATGCCGTGAATAATGAGAATAAAGGCAGCCCTGATGGCAAAGGACAGTCCTACCCAGTACTAGCAAGGTATATCTAATGAATTGGCTAGTAAGTGTATATAGTTTAGGTTTCATGGTTAATTGTTACAGACTTCAGATGTGTTATATTATGTAATTTTCTAAACTCTGAGGATGAGTTCTCACCTTTGTGTGCGCGATGAGCAAACAGTTTGAGTGCTCATGCTCACAGGCGATCTCATACTGAGGCAACATATCAGCCAGCTGCTGAACGAAGGCGACCACCTCCTGGTGCCAGGGAACATTTGCCATGGTCAGACTGCTGGCAGAGCTTTCCCCGCAGTATGTCACACCCTGTAAACACATAAGCACATGATCAGAGACCAAGCGGAGAAAATAAAGGTTTACAACATATTCTTGACCTATAGACAAAAGAAAACATGCCAAAAAAGGATAAAAAAAAAACATTGCTATTTCAGCAAAACAAGTCTTTGTTCCCACACAAAGGCCTCGTTTGATTGACAGAGGTATGTTTTCAGTGCTGTTTATCTGTTAGGAAGATTACACTTAAACTACCAAACAGCATTCATAATAGCTCTTTGAGATGCTGAGCATGAGAAAAGGAATAACCAATTAAATTGTGTGTTGTATCTGAATCAGTTTCTTCAGAATTGCAAAATGCCACACTGGCCTTGGCGGAAGATGCATTCATTGGTTCCCTATGAGATGGCTGATGAACATATATTAAACAAGAAAAGCACTCAGAGAGTGCAAACCTCCGCCAAGCACACGCAGACACTGTGATGTCATGCTTTCTTTTGCGCATGCGCATTACTTCAGAGCCGGAGACTGTTCACCCTGGAGTCTGATGGTGGTCGCATTTAAATCATAAAGTCATGATCCCATCATCCGATTCTTCCCAAATTTTAATCACCTCTTCCTTTTACAAAACCAAATCCATTAAAAAAATTCAGCCAAATCTGTCCACAAATTTTTGAGTATTTTTTGCACACAAACAAACGGAGGTAACAAACATTTTACATATTAAAAATTCTGTGAAAACTGATATTTTAGCAGGATATCTTAGACACAAGCAGATTTTTTTAATGTTAAAAATAAATATTGCTTCATTTATGTTTTCATTTAAACAAAAGAAAAGAAAATCAAGTTTGTGATCAGGTTTTACTTTGGATAGTAGGGATGGGCAAGATTTTCAAATATTTCCAAGACTGATACATGTAAAAGGGGGTAAGATTAGATCGATATGGTGGCTGGGCTCAGCCTTAAAGACAGGGTGAGGAGGTCAAGAGTAGAACCGCTGCTTCTTCCTGTTGAAAGCAGCCAGCTGGGTGGTGGTTTGGCCATCTCGTTAGCATGTCTCCTGGATACTTCGCTTTGGTGGTTTTTTGGGCACGCCCAACTGGAAGGAGACCGTAGTGTAGGCCCAGAAGTCTCTGGGGAAATTATAAATCTCATCTGACCTGGGAATGATATCCCCGTAGTGTAGTGGTTTTCACATTCATCTTAAAACCTAAAGGCGCCTGGTTTGATTCCATGTGGGGGCACAAGACCCTTTCACCATGGAGGGTTGCATCAGGAAGGGTATCCGACATAAAACCCCTGCCAAATTACCAATGCAGATTAATCTGCTGTGGTCTACCTTAGGGGAAATATAAAGGAGCAGCCGAAGGTACATTATCAGACCTGGGAATGACTTGGGATCGCCCAGGAGGAACTGAAATGTGTTGTCAAACATCTGTAATAACCTGTTAGGCCCTCTACCACCATTACATAGCTTCAGATAAGCTGAAGATAATGGATGGATGGAAAGCAGCCACAGAGTTTTCCAGTGCAATAAATAGGAATATGCACTACTGACCAAGTCAATTAAAATCTGACTGAAAAGAAATAAATTATTTATCTCCAAAGTTGGGAAAATACAGTTAAAGAGGCATTAACATGAAAAACAACTTAAATAAATTAAATAGATAAATATAACACACAAAATAGCTTGAAAAGTTGAAAAATTACACTAAATCAGGAGCTGAATTTAACAGAAAAGACAAAAAAAGTAAAATGTTCAAAAAATCACATTCTAAAAATATGTCACAATAAGGCACTTAAAAAACAATCCATGCAGGTATCTAACATCATGTTACATTAACATGATTATACACAAAATTCTGTTGGGGTATGAGGTGGTAAAGATTTTCTGCATCTCTCTGTGATGGAGGAGCTGAAACAGATGCTAAAGAAAGTTTTCAGCTGCATGTCCTATAAGTGGTGCAGAAGTGCTGAGGATCAATTAGTTATCCAGAGCCATTAACCACAGCCACAGTCATTTGGATGACCTCTGCATCCACTGATGAAGGAATCCAAACAACATTTTTATTCAAACTGGATTCAAATGGCAACAGCAATTACGAATTCCCTCAGCAAGTAATATGGACACATTTAAACAACAAGCAGAAACGTTCATTCCCAGTAATAGCTGGTTTACAGTACTGTGTTGGTACTATGGAGAGCCTATGTTCAGCTTTACAAAATGTTGTATACATATTGTAAATGTTTACTCTCACAAGGGGATAGTGTCTCACACACAACCAGTTTGTGGGCTACTCTTACTTGCTGTTGTTGGTCCTTTAACCAGCTACAGAGAAGATTGGAGTTATAACATAGAGAGATCTGAAGTGAAACACAGTGTTAAAAGCAATAAAAACTTACCCACTCCAGCCAGCGTGTGTACTTTTCATGCTGTTTTATGATTTTTGATAGTTTGATGCTTTTTCACATTTCTCTGTCTACACCATGAACCCCACTATCACTCCCCTTTTCTGTTTTGGCCCACTTTTCAACCGATCAGCATTCAACCTATGTGCAGCGGCATCCATGTTGAGCCATGTGCTGTTGTTGTTTTTTTTGGATAACTGCACTACTGCATAGAACCTGCATAGGCAAACACCCAAACTGTGTACTGTAAATTAGCCTCAACATGTCTGGGATTACACCACTTCGTTGCAACTAGTGCAATCCCTCCACATTTCGGTTTATCGCTTAGATTAACACCCCTGTTTGCCCGAAAAGTCCTAGGTACTGTCACACTGAGGTGTATTTCCTTCTTTTGTCTACATGAAGATAACGATTGACCTTTTATTTAGTCAGTAGATTGATTAATTTGATGAGACCCTGAGGTTTGTCAATCTAGCTACTGTTCATTCTGATAAAGTGTAATGATGCTTGATGATTGAGGCTTGATGTACAGCAACAACTGATTATCAGTAGTAAACCTGGGAGCTGACATATAATTACCATTCAGATGAGAGAAACTGAAGTGAAAAAGAATCTGGCCTTGGTCACAAAAATCAATCAAAACAGCGGGCTGAATGCTGAGTGTTTTCTAATCAATAGTGGCAAATCTGTGCTGTGGTTACACGTGATGAGGAGGGAGAGGTGCCGTGGAGAACAATAGCCCCTCATGGCAGAGACCGACTACTAAGGAGCTTTGCTGAGAGGAGAAAGCAATAAGGGAGCTATTAAGAGAATAAGGCCTTTCATGCTATTTCAGTATGATCTGAAAGAATTTGCTGCAGACTAAAAACCAATGCCCTCGGACATTAGACGTTCACCAGCAATTAAATTTATCAGTAATTTTGTATGGGTTATAATAGAATCAAATATTAAGATCAAAGTTCAGTTTCTAAATCATTGTATGGGTCAAGCTGTTCTGACCGTATGTCACAGTTTACAAAAGGCTTTGGATTACATAGCAAAAACACTGTAGAGGTCTCACTCACACGTCTCTGTGTTTTTTGTTCATTAGGCATGTTTTTTCCCCAATATGTAAAAAACTGTACTGAATTATGGTATAGATGCTAGCCTGCACAATAGTAATATTGTTTTTGCTTGTAGACTAGGCTGCACTGCAGACGTTTTCTAACTGTGAAGTCAAAGACATTCAAATGAGTGCAATGCTTTGCTTAGGAGTCATTTTTGCCGGTGCGCTTTCTCTCGGGTGCAAACATGAATAAGTTAAAAATTTGTCAAAGTTGTTTCACTTACATCAACATTGCTTACCCACGTTGAAACTTTCTAAACACAAATGCACATGCATTATTCATATCCTACACCCTCAGAAAAAACTCAGCCATCAAAACTAAATGTCTAATCTCAATGCTAATCAAAAATTGATTCTAAATTTAATCCTAAAATCAAGTCTTGACCTCCAAACATCCTTTGTCCACCTTTGAAGGTGTACTAGCTAAAAAGCCCTCACTAAGATAGCCATATGTGTATATACACACAGACCACCTGCGTGTCAGTGAGATGTAATAGAGCCAAGGAAGCAGCTGTGCTACCATAATTCTCTGATCTGTTGGCCAGGAACAGTGTCTGATCCTCACACTGGTATACTTTACAGTGGAAAAACAAGCGCAGCTGATTGTGGATATGTGTAAGCACAGTAAAAATGAACTCCAAGTACTGATCTACTTCCTTTTCAGCTTTGGAGACAGTACACAATTACCAAAAACAAAGGCAAAAAAGCAAACACCCACTGACCCAGCCAGCCATCCCTAATTTTAATTTATAAAGCTTTGTACATGGAACACTGCATCATATTCACAAAATGACTACTTGCAAAAGTTGTGAATAAAAAATATCATAAAATTCTAAATGTTTTCTGCAAGGTTTAGTGAAGTCAGTGAACCCGACAAGCTGTTACCTAAAGATATAAACACTGTTAACAAACATTTGAATAATTACTGCTAAACTGCACAGCATAAATCAGAGCTGAACAGTATTTTTAAAGTAGGTAATACTGAAATGAATGAGCTGAGAGTCTGTCTTACAGTGTTCCACCAGCATGATACACCAGGATGTCAATGATGTAGTAGCTCCTCTGGCTCATGATCCATCACAGTTCACAGCTTATTGTAATGTGTGAAGTACTGAAAGAAAGTGATAAGCTTTCGTGTCACTGGTTGGCTGTACTGCACAAATGAATGAGAATTAAAATCCAAATCAAAAAGTCAAGGAGGCTCACAAATAGTCATATCCAGGACAAATGAACCTTATTTATTAAATGTTAAAGTTCAGACGTATTGTGATTATTATGATCATCATATCATCATGATCAGTAGCAACCACCACCATACAAACGCAAAAAATATGGAAACACCATAGCATGTTATAGCATTGACCATATTACTGATGTGATATTGGTGATAGGAAGGCCCCAACTGAGCCTTCCCAATATGGGAGTCAACCAATAGGACTACTCCCTCCACAATGATGACCAATAAGATCCTGATGTTTTCCATCTAACAGGATGTGGTATGCAGCAAAGTCATATTTCAAGATATCACAGAACTGTTAACTATAGGTATACCATCTAAAAGAAGAGAACCATCAAAAATCTGGTGAAAAACCTTCAAGTTTTCTACTCATAAAAATTAAAAGTTATTCTGATCATTTTGGCAAACCAGGTTATAGAGAAGGTGCAGGACCTGTGCAATGTGTACTTCCGGTCCCATCTTGTTGCTAACATCGGTACAACAATAACATAGCAAGACTACTTCAATGCATTGCACAGTATTGAGTTTTCTGTTGAAATTAAATATAATGTTGCACTATCATGCTGCATTTGTCTGCAGCAGCCACAGTAAGACACAAAGTGTCTTCCATTGGTTTCTGACTCAAACTGGCTCAAAGAGGAGGACTGCCTGGACCCAAGCAGTGAAGCGTCAGAACCCAGAGGGATCTTCCTGGAACCCTGTGAAAAGTGTTAAGCAGGCTCCTTTGTGGATCGTAACATAAAGTATTTACTTTGCGACTCCATGCATTCATTGTTCACATTTCTGGACTGTCAGTGGCATCTTTTCAGTATGGCTACACCATAAAATTTGACTATACTTTTAAAGTATATATTTTATACTTTTAAGGCCCATTAACTTCTTAACTGTTAGAAAAATTTATAATTGTAAAGTTTATTTATCGCCGAGACAGACTATACTGGATATACTGGTGTATAATTAACTTTTTACATTGGGGAATAATATTAACCAAATTTACATGTACCAGATAATTTGGTTAGAGAGCAGCTGAAATTCAGAAATGTTTATTGTATAGTAAGTGCGTAAATGCGTCAGTGTATAAATCTTGAACAGGCTATACTAACTGATTAGATGAGGTCAAGTCCTGCTCAACAGTTATTGCTGTGCATCTGATTGAAATATTATTTATCTATTGAATTACACTGATTACAATAAAAACATCTAGACATTAAACTTTTAATAGTTCCATGTGCTTCTCTCCCAGAAACAATGTCTTCTTACAAAATGTGTGATATACTGTCCACTTCCGCACATATCCCAAAACATGCATGCAGATACAGCTGCATGCAACATACTCACGCCCTCCTGACCAACGTTTAAAATGCTAACTTATTGACAAACACCAAATGTAACTATATGAAAAACTAAATTCAAATATACTTTAGCAGACTTAAAATTGATTTTTATACGACTGTCAGAAGGACCCATCGGAGATGTTTACATGTTGCTAGCTGTTGCTGGGTGTTTGCTGTACCCGCAGCAAAATATTAAGAATGGCGGAAACCCAGTAGTATGTCATCATGTGCTTCTCTATTGTCCATTTATTACCCACCGGGGCCAATGCTACACCTATGCCTACACCACAGCCCTAGTTCTTGAACAACCGTAACCTAGCTTAAGACATTATTACTCCATAAATAAACCTAATAATGGCATTTATGCATAGACAGCAGAGGGACACGTTCACTTTATGTATATTACAACCCAGACCAATACTCTTAAAAGTAGTGTTTTTCGCGAAAATAGAAAAGTGCCCGCAAAACGACATTAACCTTGATCGTAATTCGTGTGAAGGACTATTAGGTGATCACTGTGTGCAAATTGATCGTAATTCGTGTGAAGGACTATTAGGTGATCACTGTGTGCAAATTTAATTCAATTCTGACCAAAACTCTAGGAGTGCGATTCATGCCTCACCGTGGCATTAGCTCATCGGTCCTCATCGTGGGATGAGCAAGTAATTATAAATATTTCTTTCTTCTTTAAAAATAAGTTAAATTCAGATTTCATTATTTAAATATTGAGCTGTAAATTTCCCTTGTATTGTTTACATATTTTTAATGTTAACTTTTAGGTTTCATCTTATGAAGTAAGAGCCAAAGAAATAATCCTGTGTACCAATGTGGTTTGTACAAATAAATTCTGCAGGTAAACCTTTTTGACTATTGACGAAAAGACATACCCAGGGAATACAAAAAAGACTGTTTCACCATTTCACAGAAACCAGATTTTAGATAATTTACACCCATGAAAAAGGTGGTTTGACAAGTGAAACAGACAGCTCATTCCTTCTTTTGGGAATTTACTTTTTTCCTCAGTGGCAGACTACACAAACAGCAGTTTACAACTGAAGCCTTTCTCCCAGTGGACCACCTATTTCAAGAATGCCATTCATTCATCCTATCTTAGTCGATCCACTAAGGAGTTGTGGGGGCTCTATGACTCCTGTTGTGAACTGCAGCCATTTCTATAGTAATCTAACGGCATAGGTCTTGCAGGGCTGCTTGTAAATTCACTGCACAAAAAAAGCTAACACACAGTGTAACATTTCTTGAGTTGGGTTTGGAGAGACAGAAATTGGGTGGCTGAGGGCAAGCACAGTGGGAACGCTGTAGAGAATTGATGGGAAACCTTGGTGTTATCAGCCTTGCCTGGAGGCCTGCTGAATAAAGATCAGCCATTCAGGACTCTGTATAAATCATCAGGAAGGGGCCAGGCAGAAGGAGGTTTCAATAGGAAAAGGTGTTGAAAGATTTTTCAGCTATGTGGAGGAAATGAATGTAGTGTAGTGTGACAGAGAGATTGCGCAAAAGAATAAGAGCCCCTTACCTGTTCAAATAAATGTTGATCATAGAGGAGTGTGTAATGTTGCACAGTGTGCACTCGCACTGTGCAACACAGCCCTGTGTGCTTTTCACCAAATTTATTTCAGTACGCTTCCATGCTGGCCAAGCTCTTCCCTCGCTCTGTCTCCTTTCTCTTAGTAATCCATTTCCGTTGCGGGCAAGTCAGAGACTGTGGCAGGTAAGTGGTATTGATGCCACACTGAGATGATAAATCACATATTGGACATTTTGGAAGAGGATAGTAAACTGCACAGGCTGAACGCACTGTGCCACATGAGGATGATCAACTAGTAATTAATGGGTCAATAATAAAGGTGATTGTTGACATGCACATAGCCATGCAATTCATCATTCTTAAAGAGCCCCAATTCATCTTAATCAAATGCATGTTATAAGCATATATAGACAGACAGATGGAAATCAAAGGATAAATCTAGATAAATGAGTGGAAAAGCTCAGAACCATTTTCATATAATAATTTCAAATAAATACTGCTTGTGTATTTAAATTAAACATCGAATGAAAAGGGCTCTCCAAGCATGACCATCCCTACTTCCAGTGCAGGAAGGCTCAATGAAAAATTTAATGAGTGTGAAAACACTTCCCTGACACTTACAGCCATAAGCAAAACAACAAATTAAAAATGTATGTTGTAAGAATAGTGTTTATCCCTGCAAGAGTTCAAGAGATGTGGAAAATCTATGTCAAAGAGCAATGAAGTTGTTTTAATAACTTATGGTGGCATAGAATCTTACTATAAACATTAATGTTATTTTCCCTTTGTGTCTATCACACATCAGTTAAAATAAACAGATAAAAAACAATTCAAATATACCACTACAATAACAGTTAAGTTGATTTTAGACCAACTGTTTTTCAGGTGACTTCCTAATGATTACGTTCACAATGATGTTAAAATGTTACCAATTAATATTTCACTTCTACTTTCTGACTGAGCTTTTATGACTCTAGTTTCCAACCTGTAATCTCTCACAAAACTCTGAATTCTTAATTCATTCTGTTAATTTTATCCACAGATTTAAGGTGGGGATTACACTTTGTTAACAAATATATTCAAATATCCAAGTTCAAATTTGTAAGAGATACATTTTATACCTCTACCGCTCTGTTAAGGGCATTGTTTAAATAGTCTGATTAAGATCATCACTATTTTGTGTTTTTTAAAATATTTTGCTTCTCCAATTACATACTTTAATATATATAAGTCTGAAAAATATAGTACTGTGCAAAAGCCTTGAGCCAACCCTCATATACTCTTCATATACTGCAAGGAAACAGGTGCAGTAATTTCTGTGCAAACATAAATAGAACTCCACTACATAATGCAAAAACAAAGTTTGTAATATTCTAATAGGCTTAAAAGTAAACACCACCTTTATTCTTCAACTTAGCCTAAACTCTTAGGCAAGGTTTCTTATAATTTCTTTAACTGTCTTCAGGAATAGTTCTTGGGGCTTCTCTGTCAAGATCCCACACTGCTTCAATAATGTTGAGGCCCAGGCTCTGGGAGGCCTGTCCCTGATTGACAGTGTTCCACTGTGGGTTTCTCAATCCAGATAGGGTTTTACTGCACTGGCAGTGTGCTTAGGATGATTGCCATACAAAAAAATGAAGCTGTTGCCAATCAGATGCTTTCCAGATGGTACAAAATCCGATGGTATTTTTCTGCATTCATAATTTTATCAATGTTGACAAGATCCCCAAACCCACTGCTTGAAATACAGCTCCAAACCATGGCAGAACTTCCACCATGTTTTACAGATGGTTGGAGACACTTGCTGTTGTACCTGTCTCTTGAGCTCCTCCATACATATTGACGGTGACTTGAACCAAAAATTTCAAACTTGTATTCACCACTCCATAAGGCCTGTTGCCAATAATTTTTATTTTTAGTCCAGTTCTTGTGTAATTTGGCATTCATCAACCTTTTCTTCCCATTTCCCTTCCTGAACAATGGCCTCTTGACAGCCACTCTTCCACTGAGACCATTTCTGATGAGGCTTTTGTGAACAGCAAAGAGATCAACTCAAAGGCCAAATGCATCTCTCAGGTCCCTTGTTAGCTCCTCGCCGGATTTTTTTAAATTTCCTATTTCTTAATAGCATGACTTTCAGATACTTTCAATTGCTGTCAATAGTTTTCTTTTAGGCCTGCGCCTTCTTCTTTTGTCCTTTGCTTCTCCAGTTTCCCCATTTTTTAAGGACACACGGCGCACCATACCAAGATATGCTTAGTTTCTGGCTAATAGCTCTTTAGGAATTGACTTATTTGTGCAAAAATACTATTTTATGTCTGTCAAACCGTATTATCATTGGCATTTTTTGTAGATTCAACAAAAAATGGTAACAAGTGATGTCTTTTGACAGGCTGCTAGTAACATAGGACCTAGAGACATAATTTAAAATTATTGTTTTGCTAAGTTGTTTGTTATCTGCAGACATAACACTGATTCATCCCTTGTGTTAGGTGCCTTTTTCCTACCTGAATGATTCATACTTCAGTGTAAAGTGGCTTAACACACAAGCAAGCAAGCAAGCAAGCAAGCAAGCAAGCAAACTGATAATGGTCAGGTACAAGGACTCGACTGTAAATGAGTAAAAAAGCAGCCAATATCCAAAGAGAAACTTCAGAAAGCTGAAAACTGGTCAAGACCACTTAAAAAAAATAAAGAAAGAAATCCTCCTTAGGAGCAAAATATAAAGAAACAAGAGGTGGCTCAAGACTTCTGCACAGTATTGTATCAGTTAACATTATTAAAACTATCAAAGTCATTCAAAGGGGTCCATGCTGCTAATATCCAAGCACCCCCATCAGTCAGCAGTGAAGGCTAATTTGAGAGTTGGTGATATGATGATGGAGCAACTCGCACTACCATACTGTCATCAATCCATCCTGGGATGCACTAATTACTGGGTTCATGATGCTGAAGTCGATAGCTTGCCCAAAGCTCAGCAGCCAGAGGAGTTTATCTGTTCAGTAAGGGACAATACACTACTCTTCGCAGGAGTGTGGGATAGAAAGATAAGAAGGAGACAAAGGAGATAATTAAGAGAGAAAAGACAAGAAAGACATTACAACATGAGAGATAGAGTTCACCCTGAGAGTGACCCTTTACCTTTCTTAGAGACAGATTAAATTAACTGTCAGAGTGAGGCAGACATTTTCAGTGATCTGAAGGTTAAGCTTTGAGAGACCAAAATTGTATATAACAAATAGTGACATAATTACAAATGTAGAACTGGATATGGGACAAATGCTTGGGCAAAAGTTAGGCATGGAAAACAAATGCAATGCAATTTCCCCCCTGGGATTAATAAAGAATCTAATTCTAAATACCACTGTCACAACTACCACACATTAGTGTTGTGTTGCAAAAATTATGAATGGGCGAGCATATGTTACTCTAAAACCTGTACACACCATTCAGCATTGATGTTGCCTTTCCAGATGTGAAAGTTGCCTGTACCATGGGCACTAATACACCCCCCTGCAATCAGAGATTCAGGCTTTTGAACTAAATACTAATAACAAGCCACATGGACCCTCAGCTCTTTAGTCCAGAGTACACTGAATAAACGATCCCCAAAAAGAATTTCAAATTTTGATTTGTCTGACCACAGAACTGTGTACCAATTTGCCTCAGTCCATTTTAAAAGAACTTTGGCTCAGGGGAGATGGTGGCATTTCTGGATCACGTTCACATTCTTTGCATGATAGAGCTTTAGGGCCCTGTCCACACCATGACGATTTAACAAGCCTATGCCAATGCATCCAAATTCCCCCAAAACACTGGCATACGCAGAACAATGATGTTAAATGGTCGTATACATAATGTATAATACCAACGAATGCTAGTGTACTGCCAGCATTCACAACTTGAAGCCCATTTATACCACTCCTCTTAAACGCACCACATATGCAATTATTTGGCAGCTGTGTGTTAAAAAGATGTTTAGTACGACTGGATCACATCAAATATTTCTACAAACGTCAATAGCCATTGGAGGTATGTTTGATATATGTTACACATATGTTAAAAACATATCACTCATAGGTTAACATGTTTTGGTTATGCTAGACTTTATTTCCACATATTTTGACATTAGTAACATGAGTTTCTGTATGCATCAAGTACCAGCAACCTATGGTCCATGTATGCCTGACATACACTGGCAAACAGAGATTTTGTGCATGCTCAAAATTTTCTAGTGACCTTGCGGTACTACCACGTATACCGGCATACTTCAGCATGCTCTTAACTTATAGCAAACTGCCTTAGAACTTAATTGACGTTTGCTGGCGTATTTGCAGTTTTTTTTCTTACGTGGGCATTCTGTACGCTTGTTAAATTGTCAAGCTGTGACAGGGGCTTTAACCTGGATGGCACAGCAAACCGTGTTCACAAACAAAGATTTCTGGAAGTGTTCCCAAGCCCTTGCAGTTTGCAAAGCAGGGAGGGCCTGAAGATCATTAGCATCCAAGATTGGCTTTTTAGCTGCTTCCTTACTCACAGAGATGTGTCCAGATTCTTGGAAATTTGTGATGACTGTACTGTAAATGATGAAACACTCAAATTCTTTGCAATTTTACATTGAGACTCAGCCTCTCTAAGGTGCTCTCTTTATACCCAATCACATTACTGGCCCGTTGCCAATTAACTTAGTTAAATGGCAACATGTTCTTCCAGCTGTTTCTTTTTAGTACCAATTACTTCTCCAGGCTTTTGTTGCCATTGTTCTAACCTTTTTTGAGATATGCTGTTGCCATCATATTCAAGATGAACTAGTATTTTTCATGAAATGGTAAAATCTCTCACTTTCAACATTTGATAAAAATTTCTAAGTTATTAAGTGAATAAAATATTGGTTTGAGATTTGCAAATCACTTCATTGCATTATAATTTATATCCCACTTACAGATAGGAGAACGCAGGCAGAAAAACAATTTATTGTGAATAAAGCCTTATTACTTTAAGCTCTCAAGTTCTGTGCAAGGTCTGTGTAAAGGCATACAGCCATTTTTGGTTTCCTCTCCACTCCAGTGCTCCCCACTGTCTTGTTAGTGTTCTGCTTTCTTCTGTATAATAAAATGTCATGTATTGTTGGATCAATACCCAGTCTTATGAGAAAACTTCAATAAAACAGCTGATCTTGGTGCACAACTTGGATTGAAAAAACAGCCGATCATAAACTCAATCACGTAGAAAAAGACTTGCTTGAAGCACAGTCTTGATTACGTAACGAGCAATAAAACACGGCAAGCAAGACAATTGTACTGTAATGTACACGAAAGAATGCAAAGAGATACAGATGGGGATCCTTTAATTGCAGACAGGTGGTTGAATTCTTGCACACATGGCAAATAAAATGACTTTTCATTTACAGCACATGGCAAGCAACATATCAAAAAAGAACCGAAAAGATGGAGAAAAGAAAAAAGTTGAGCATGGGTGTATTAATACACAGCTGTAGTAAGTAGAGACAAAGATGTGTTAAGAGGCTGAATTGTACCAAACAACAAAAACTAAAAACAACAAATTCATCTATCTACCAGCTTTGTGAGTCTGACGTCTGCCCAATCCTCTGATTTTTATGATCTACATGACAGTATCAGACTGATAACTCAGTATGCCTGCCTGTATGCTGCTCTTCTCTAACAGTGCTGTAAAAGAGTGTTTTTCAAGATTATTCAGCCAAAGCTGCATGTCATACTTGAGACAGCAAGTATTCTTTACAACAACAAAGTCTTTCACTGTTATGATAATGAATTTCCCCTTGGGACTCTTGACAAGCCTCACATTAATGCTCTTAACAAATCCCTGTCAAGCAGCCAGTGTCTAAATGAGTCAGATTATATCCTCATTGCAAGGCATGTTTTGAAATTATTTTTAACCTGTTGGCCATTTATAAATGTACAGCAGCAACTCACAGCAATGTAATCTAGCTAAAGACATATTAGCCCATCAAAGAACTAGGTTCAAGAAATGTCTGTTTAAGTTAAAGATGGCTTATGTCATCTGGGTCTGTGCCAGAACCTGACCAATAATCATTTGTCTTCCCAAACTGTATTCCAAATACAGAACAAAATGAACACACACACACATACACCTGCAGCTGAATCGAGCTGTATCGCCAAGATACAATTTTTTGACAGGAACTTGTCTTGAGCTGTGAGTAGCTTCAAATATATTTCAGAAGATGAGCCATGGACAGACAGTGAAAATGACAGAAGCACCCTGTCAGATACCACCTACCCTCAACTCCCCCCTTGCTGTTTTAGTAGTAAGCATTTTATGAAGTTTGCTTTTTTATAATGTTGCAATCAGTCCCTGTCAGCACTATGATGAACTGATTGATGAGTCTGGTTTGTGTCCCTGTGGTGAATTCAAATGATGACTATTTTTCATGTTTCTTTCAACAAAAAGACTCTGGATTAGAAATACATATTGATATGTCATGAAAAAAAAGTCAGATTTTGAATTTCAAAGTGGAAATGAAGCGACTGATTTTCCTATGTTGAGCATCCATCCATGCATCCATCCTCTTCTGCTTATCCAATTCAGAGTTGTGGGGGGAGCTACAGCCTATCCCAGCTGTCTTGGGGCGAGAGGTGAGGCACACCTTGGACAGGTCACCTGCCTATCACAGGGTTAGTACAGAGAGACAACCACTGACACTCACATTCACACCAAGCTCGACTCAGCAGTTAATATGAATATCTTTGGACTGTGGGAGGAAACTGGAGAAAGAACCCACACAGGCACAGGGAGAATGTGTAAACTCCACACAGAAGGGCCCCAGCTGGCTCTGATGACAGTGTTAACCACCATGGTAAATGAACTGGTACTTACATAGCACTGTTCTACTCTGAGCAATCAAAGTGCTTTTAACTACAAGCATCATTCACCCATTCATAGACAGACTCATACATCAATATGGACTCAGTTGGAAATAATTTGGGGTTCAATAGCTTACCCAAGGATGCTTTGCAAGTGGACTGGAGAAGTTGGGGATCAAACCATCAACCTTCTGAGCGGGTAGACAACCTGTTCTACTTCCTAAGCCAAAGCTGCTCCACACCAGTATGCCACCCTTATGCTGAGCAATATCTCTAAATAAATAAATCTAGAGCAAAACCTAACTGATGTGTACCAGATAGGTCCTTTTCATATTAACAAAATGTTATTTAAAGTTATATAAGAGATAAAGACTGAACAAATTGAAATTAAGAATGTAAAATGTGTTTTTGTCTCATAAATTATAATGTCTGAAGTGTGGGCACTGCCAGCTTATAGTGACTGTGATTGCTCGTCACTTGTCTGGCTTTCTGTTTATAGTGCAATGCTGGCTTAATAACAACATCCAGACAGTGATACAGTGTCTAGTCTGAACAGCGAAATAGACAGCTCCGGTCAACAACAGCATTACTAGCAGTTCCTGTCAGACCTTGTTACACATGTACCCCTGCACCATTTGCTTATAAGCCTGATGTTTCTGACTTTTTTGTTTTTTGCACATTCAACAATATGATCCAACATCAGAAGAATAGAAAATAAATATGAAGAAGACCTGAGTGCTGCTGGGTTCTGCAGAGCATCATCTCCTTTTCCCTCTCATCTTGCAGATGTCAAGAATGTGCACCAAGATAGCAAAACAGGCACACTTTCACTGTCTTTTTAAGTGTCGCCAGTATTGCTTCAGCTCCTGCTCAAATATGCTATTGTGGGCTACAGAAAATCTTGCTTGGTAAGCAGGAGAAACATATCAAAACAAACCAAAGTCTAGAGCTGCTATCTGAACTTTCTGAACTAAACAATACAGATATTTTTGGGCTTATGTCAACATTTACAAAAATAGTGTTTTATATGGTTGCTATTTTCCTC
>VUQH01003380.1:15286-35656 GCA_015106775.1 Etroplus canarensis
AAACACATAACATATACACATCACACACACAAACTGCATACCCTTGCATCATTTTCAATTCAAATAAACATAATGAAATTGGATTAATTAACAAATTAAGAAGGAAAATAATTTAAAATTCCTTTTTACTTCAAGCCTCATTCACATCACTTCATTCTAGGCCTTTAATCACGTAAACATTCACACCCCAGTGGATGCATCAGGAGCAACTTGGGGTTCAATGGACACTTTGGAATGTAGACTGGAGCAGCTGGGGATCAAACTACTAACCTCCCAGTTGGAAGCCAACCTATCCTGCTATCTCCTGATCCACAGCCACTCAAAGTGAGTGGTACTAAAAAGAAAGAGCTGGAGGAACATGTTGGAACTAATGAAGTTAATTAGCAACAGGCCAGAAATGTGATTGGGTATAAAAAGAGCACCTTAGAGCAGCGTTGAGAAGTAAGAACGGGCAGAGGTTCAGCAATCTGCCTGTCCAGCTGGGGATTCAGCCACCAACCTTTCAGGGCAACCCACTCTATCTCCTGAGCCACAGCCACCCTTGTAGAAATAAGTGTTGGGGTGCTTTGAGGAGGGGATTTTTATATTTATTTATTTATTTTTGGTAATGGAAATAATTCAGGAATCAGAGGTTCTATATACTCTGAACGCTGTCAGAATATGAATTATTTATTTCTGCTCTTAATATAACACTTATAGTATAATTATGAACTTCAGTTCTACAAGTTCAGACCTTAAACATAAAACCAGTGTTACAAAAATATTGTCATTTTTTAAATTAAATTCATATACATAATAATCATAGATGAACATTTTCATCTAGCAGACAGAGGTAAGCCAATCAAACTGAACAAAACTAACAGTAAATGCTATTTTAATATCCCACAATCCCACAAAAACCCCTGGGCACTCCATCTTGCTCTGGCTCCAACCCACATGAGAATGGTCAGCCACTGGGGAGGAGACTTTGAGCCCCCTGTGCTCCTGCTGAAGGAGGAAGGAGAGTTGGCTACCAGGAGGTGCACGCACCATGGCTCAGATGAAACCACTGAGCTGGGCTTTGGGTAGGGTTCTTGTGGCAGGACGAGACTGCGCATCTGCCGCCACAAGAACCCTGATTACTATCCATCAGCCCTCAGATGAGGCACTCGGGATTAAAATTGCTTTGGGGTGGATGGGAGATGGCAGATCACTTTGGCAGATCTGTGTGCAGGCCACAGGGTTGTAATAAGCAGACTGCCAGGGAGGTCCCTGGACAGACTGGCAACCAGGGTCCAGGATGCACCCTGCCTCTTGCTCTGTGACACCTGGGATAGACCTAGCTGACTTTTGGAGTTTGAGAGTCAATAAATATGTTAAAAGAAATTCTTATCCCCACCGGGGATAAAAATGATATGTAAATAATATTTCTGCAAATTTGTCAATCTTCCCTTTAATTCTTTCTAATTATCCTTCTGTCACAAAGCACTCTTGATATTCACCTCTGTCCACTCCACCCTCCTGCACTCTCTTCTTCACCTCTCTTGTGTACTGTCTGTTGCTCTGGATGGTTGACCTCAGGTATTTAAACTCATTTACTTTCACTCCCTCTATTGCTTGCATCTTCACCATTCCACCTGTCTCCCTCTCTTCTGCATTCCTCTTCTCTCCAGTGCCTACCTCCACCTGTCCAGGCTCTCTTTCACCTGCTCCCTACTCTCACTACAGATCACAACATCATCTGTGAACATCATAGTCCACACAAACTCCTGCCTGACCCCATCTGTCAGCTTTTTAGAATTCTTTCACAAATATTTGTAAAGGCAGACTTCATGGCTAGGTGCTTGATTTTATATACCTGTGGCAACACCTAAATTTAGATTCAGTGTGGTTTGGCCCAATATTTTTGTCCATATAGCGTATGACTTCATGATGATCATTGGTTGGCTCTTGAAATCCAATATTGGTTTATATTAGCTGACTAGTGACAGCACTAGTAATAACTGTTTGGAAAATAAGTAAAAATGTATTGGTTTTGTGTTGCCTTTGTTGGCAGCAATACATTTCATAGCGTTAAGAGTCAAAGAAAAATTATAACAAACAGTGATGGGGCATTTTCTGTAAGAATAAGTACTTTATTTTTGATACTTTGAAATTTGCTTAGAATACTTTGGCAGGTTTACTTGCAGTGGAGTGTTTTTCTAGTGTGGTACCAAAGGAATCAGTGATTATCAAAGTGTTTACTGTTGTGTATTTTCAAAGGCACATTATTTTTTTTTTATTATTGTCATTCTTAATTTATTTGACCACTTTTTGATCTGGGACCATTTGTGTTGGGGAATTGGTACATCTGTATATTTTGCTAGTGCAGGGGAAATGGAGCAGTGCCAAAGGAAAAGATTTTGATGAGGTAGGAACAAATGAATCACAAAAGCGAAACAAATCTATGAAAACAACAAAAAGTGTTAAAAAATATTCAAATTAAGATGGGACTCACAGGTGTAGATTGGCAGTTTGGTAACATCCATTGTAAATAATTCCTCCTTCATAGTCACTAGAGAAGATTTTCTTCCTCTATATATCATATTGTACACATTTAAAATAGTGATTATGAGGCTACTTCAGCCAGGAAGCAGTGTAGAAAGGTGATGCAGTCATACTGTATGTTTTAATCTGGGCCAGTTTGTCTAATTGATGTTTTATTTGTTTTAAAGCTTGAGTAAAGTAGGCAGGAGGGCAGTGGGGGTGTACGTCACAAGACTGGAGACCGCAGTTCCTATCCTGTTCGGCTTAGTTTTGCTTTCACTTGTCGTTTGGTTAGGCTTAGGAAAAGGTTGTGGTCCCATTCTAGCTGCAGTATGTGCATCATGGCACACACTCTGGGTGTACTGTACCTCTAAAATGTCAGCAGTTTCGACCAAACGTGTCTTTTACCAGAGGCATCAGAGAGAGGGGGACACTCAAAGAATCTTTAACTTACATTTGAGCCAGATTTCAGAAAGATGGTGGTAGGAGTACAACTTCAACAAGGGAAAAAAGCCTTAAAAGTTTATTATACATACAGTTTTTATCCCCTGGTAACCATTCTAAAACTCAAGTTCATAATGATTCAAAGTAACTGCCCCGTCACTTGTCTCATCTATGTTTTCTGACACTATATTATTTTGAACAAATGTTTTATTTGCTGTAATTTGCCAATTGCTAAAGTAACATTGCTTCACTCACTATCCCAGGTTTGTTTATGTTAGTTGTGTGTTTACAGTTTACACTAAGCAAGGAGCAGGTTAAAGCAAACACATAAGTTAGTCTCAGTTTATTCTGTTATGTTACAGGTTCAAATATCTATTGTTTATACTTACCATTAATTGTTTTTCAAAACTACACACAGGAATTTCCCCCTAAGGGGGGCGAACAAAGTATTATGATTCTAATGTTTTGGGACGGGCCGCCCAGCATTTCCTGATTTTTGTAGTGTTGGTGATGCCATGTGTGACATCACTGAGCTGAACCAAGTGGAGGGGGTTTCTTTTGTATTGATGTTTTCTCTTTTTATGTATTGAGGCTTATAGTATCAATTAAATCTATTTGTCTATAGTGGGAGTTAATTAATTTGGTAGATGAGCTAATGATGAGCAGTAAATGTATTTTAACTATTTCATGTTTGCTTAAATGTATATCAATTGTCCATTTCTCTTGGTATTGACTGAATTAAGTGGAAGGATAATTGACTGCCCTATATACAGAGCCACTTAGAGTGTCCCCGGTAGCGTAGTGGTTTGCGTGTTCGCCTTTGAAGCGGAAGGTCCCTGGTTTGATTCTAGGTGGGGACACAAGCCCCTCTCACCATGGAGCGTTGTGTCAGGAAGGGCATCTGGTGTAAAATCTCTGCCAAATTACCAGTGTGGATTAATCCGCTGTGGTGACCCCTTGGTGGAGAGTGTAAGGGAGCAGTCGAAAGGTACACATATACAGAGTCACTTAGAGGCTTCTCAGGGAGAGAAGAGGTGTTGCTGTGAACATGTGCCCCTAGTTTTTTGTTACTAAGAGTTTCTTTTAAGGGAAGTTTTTTAGCTACTTCTGTTAAGTTGATATGTCATGGAGAGCACTGTAAATAAATTTCTCACCTCTGGAACATAAAATGTCTGCTGAGTCTACCTACCTACCCACTTCCTTGACCCCCGAGCTAGACTATCTCACATGCCCAAATAAGTGTCTGGAGCCTGAGTCTGATTCGACACCCTGGGAATGGGGAGAGGCTGAGTGATCAGTAATTAAACCTTTATCACAAAATAGCAACAACATTTGGCAATCACGGACAAATACTTATTATGCAACATATGGATACTAGAAGAGTGTCCCCTGCAGTGTAGTGTTTTTATATTTGGTTTACAAGCAAAAGGTCCCTGTTTTGTTTCCAGGTGGGAACACAAGCCCCTCTCACCATGGAGGGTTGAGTCAGGAAGGGCATCCGGTGTAAAACCTCTGCCAAAATTACCAATGCAGATTAAACCTAGTACTGCAGGACCTCAATATATTGATGTCCCAGATATGTTTCGTGTACTGCTGGTCGTCTATATATTGATCACTTCCGGTGTTTTTTCATTCACTGTTGGTCGTCTAGTTGGTTATCTAGCTGGCAATACTAGGGTTAATCCGCTGTGGCGACCCCTTGGGGAGAATACAAGGGTGCAGCCGAAGGTGCAATATATGATGTCTGCTTGGGCTGCTTCTCTCCTGTTGACTGCTCTGGGCTAACATCAGTAAATATTTCCTTCAAACCATCAACATGCCTGTTAGAGCCCACCCCTACAGAACTGTTCAAAGAGGTCTTGCCATTGATTAATGCTTCAACTTTGAATATCATCAGTGTATCCTTATTAATGGGCTATGTACCACAGGCTTTTAAAGTGGCTGTAATTAAACCACTGCCTAAAAAGCCTTTGCTCAACCCAGCCGTCTTAGCCAATTACATACCGATTTCCAACCTTCCTTCCATTTCAAAAATTCACAAAAGAGTTGTGGCAGAACAACTGCATGATCACTTGCAGGATCAGAGGTCTCTTCCTGTTAAAAAGGAGATCTTCCTGCCCACAGTGGCCAAGTGCTTGCTCATAGGGGATAGCCTGATTGTTGGGGTTTTCTCTCTAATACTGTAGGGTCTTTACCTTACAGTGTAAAGCGCCTTGAGCCAACTTTTGTTGTGAATTGGCACCATATAAATAAAACTGAATTGAATGAGTACTGGAAGAATGTAATTGTTATCGACTCTTATCAAGTATAATATATATGTAATAAAATGATGTTTTATTACACAAGGCAACGGGGTATATACTATAAACAAATTATAAGATTACTAATAATTAGTAAACAAATTAATAACTATTTAATTGTTTTTTAGAGTAGAATACACTTTATGGACAAAGGTACTGGGCCCTCTTAATCACTGAATTCAGGTGTTTCATTAAGTCCCATTCTCACAGGTCAAGCACCTAGCTATGCAGTCTGCCTTCACTGAATTTGAGCATGGTACTGTAATAGGACGCCATCTTTGCAAGAAGTCAGGTGGTGAAATTTCTGTCCTAGATATTCTACCATCAACTGTGAGTGGTATTTAATCCTTACAGTGTAAGGATCAAAGTATTGGTAAGTATTTCAGACCAACTTTTAGGTCCACTGGACCCCACATACTCATCCTAGCCTACAGAATGTCTGAATTGATCACAATTAAAAACAAAACTCTTGAACAAATAGCACAGCACCGTTATCTTTATTTGTGCATTAGATAATCTTTATAAGCTTTTAAAAAAGTGTTTACTTCTCCTTTGACTGCATTTTACAGTAAATTATAATGAAATTTTCTAAAAACATGTCATTCACCCTGGATAAGTGAAGATTACGTCAACATGTAAAACCAATAAAACCACCGCATTTTATATTTGAGAAAAAAAATGCAGCCACAGAAATATTAACTTCCACAAATATTTCTTCCTCTATAACATCTCAAAACATCTTCAAAACAATTAAGACATTTTTCATATTCGGCATTTATTTTTCAAATTAGTTTTACAAATTTAAACATTTTCAACATTAAAATGCAACTGAAATGTTCTCCAGTAATCCTTAACAAAACAATTATATTCCAGTAAAATTAAAGCGCTTTAAATGCAATCTGTGTTGATTTAATTACTTGCAGTGTAATTCAAAGTTATATGTAATGTGGTACTACCCGGTTCCATGTAAAAGGCTCTTTGAAAAGTAGTTTCAACAGACACTAATTACAAGCTTTCCCTATTCCCGCATCACACTAAAACTGCTGTCTTAAAAAACTTAAATGACACTCATCTTGTTTTAGGGAGTCCAATAGTCCTGGCTGTGTTAGATTTAATGCAAAATTTGATTCTCTGGATCATGAATTACCTCTAGAAACTGGAAAAAGAGTTCAGGCACTCAGGGATGTTCTCAGGTGGCTCAGATCTTATTTAAACAGCAGAAGATATGAAGTCAGTGTTACAAATTTGAAAGAATCTACAGAGCTCCACAAGGATCAGTTCTTGGGCCCCTCCTATTCAGCTTGTGTTTGCCTCACTTGTTCCAGATATTCCAGGGCTACTGGGTTGGTTTTCACAGTTATGCAGTTAACACCCAGATCTGTCCATTGCTCTGACCACTTGACTGTGCTCCTGAAGCAAATGCTTAGACGCAACAACTTTTCCTACAGCAAACTAAAAATAATACTGAAGTAGTTATTTTTAGCAAAGAGCTGCAGCTCAGTGCTCACCTACGTCAAGAATCTCAGTATAGTCACTGATAAGGATCTAAAATTCTCCATAAAAATAATCATTAAGAACTGCCTGAAATGGAAAATTTGTACACAAGCCCATTGGTGCATTTTTTCTGTACTGCTGCTAAGATACCAACAAACACCAGATAATTTACTCTCCAAACTGGCTTCCAGTTAAATATAGAAACAATATCGCCAAAGTTTTTAATAATAATACCAGTGTATGTAAAAGTAAAAGAGAGCTTTATACTGCGCTAAGCACTCAGTTTCAGACAGTTATTTTCTTGGTTTTGTATGATATCAATGACAAGAGGATATCCCTAATATGGTCATATCAGACACAGCTTTGGCTGCAAATACAGAAGTTCAAACCCTCTGTGAGGGGGAGCCAAGATAAAAGGGAGAGGAAGTAAAGTGGCTCATTTCAGAAGAGCACAAACTGAGGGGTGATGGAGCCTTGACCTGCATTTGTGGATGGCACAGCCAACTGTGCTCACATGTGGAAGTGCTCCTGAGCCCATGCAGTGATTTCCATGACAGAGTCCTGTCTGTTTGTGATGTAGTGCTGCCTGAGGGCCTGAAGATTACCAGAGTTTAATATTTAGTTTGCAGATGATGGAATATTTAAAGTCTTTGCACTTTTAGCTGGAGGAACATTATTCTAGAATTGCTCCACAGTTTGTAGATGCAGTTTCTTGCGATTACTGAACCTCTACCCATTTTTACATCTGAGAGACACTGCCTCTCTAAGGTGCTCTTTTTTTATAAACGATCACATTACTGGCCTGTTGCCAATTAGCGTCATTAGTTGCAATATGTTCCTCCAGCCGTTTCTTTTTAGTACCACTTACTTTTCCAGACTTTTATTGCCTTTGTCCCAACTTTTTTGAGACATGTTGCTGCCATCAAATTCAAGATGAGTTGGTATTTTTCATGAAATAGTTTTCTTTGTTCTTTTGTGAATAAAATATTGGTTTGCGAGATTTGCCAATCATTACACCGTCTTTTTGTATATTTTACACAGCGTCCCAACCTTTTTGGAAATGGGGTTGTACTTCACCTTTTAGCACTATCATGTGCATTATGTGTTCTTAAGCAGCCAGAGTTCTTTTAATGTTGCAATGAAGAACAACTGAATAACTTGAAAAGACTCAATAAAACAGGGTGTTATCTGAGCTGATGCAGGAACTGTGCAGTGTTGACTCTCCTCTGTTTGGAGAAGCAGGACTCGAGCCAGGCCTTCTGCACGGGGACAGCCTGAGTGTACTGACACATCAGATTCTGGAGCTCCTGATTCACACAAATCAAAGAGATAAAGCTGAAATTTAACATTTAGAATCTAGACAAACTTTATCCACTTCAAGATAACATTTCAGAACTCTTTCTGTCCCACCCTGACAAACTAATATCACTGGAAAAGAATATGTGTGTGAAATGTCAGATAAGCATCAGTGAGACTCCCCATGACACTAACCTGCGAATGGATGTTGTTCTCCACCTCTGCTACTACGTGGGTGACATCCGGACTCATGATCTCCTCCTCATCCCCATCATAAGTGCACTTTAGTTAAGGAGCTGTAATATTCTGACACCAAACATCACAACTCTGTAGTTCACCGTTGTGGCTTTTAAGCTTTTCATGCTCTTCTCCGCAAAGCCTCACGAACTGCAGCAGGTGTAAACACACAGGAGCCAATAACTGACACATTTCAACAACAAGGAGTGGCACCATGTCTGAAAGGATATGTGATAAGATAGCGGGCAAGCCTCTTCCTCTCTGACGCAGGCAAGTTGTAGAAAAACACACGAACCCCCTTCATGAAAGCGGCGAGGTCTGGGGGGCTCTGCAGCGCAGTTGAGGGGCCTGAGATCGCTGCATCTGTGTCGCCAGTGTTATGCAACTGTAACCCAGGGGAGGATGTTGACTCTGAGGTCGCTGAGGTGGATGTCTGGGGTGTAGCCGTGTTCTTGACATTTCTGCTGTGATAGTATCTGAGGGTCCGGTTAAGAGAAAATGACAGCTATCACAGCTATTTTTGACTTCATGCTCTGAAAGCATTCAAAGATACATGAATGTGGGGATGCCCCTGGAAGCAAGGTGTTTCCTGATGAGCCTCTCGGTGCCGTACCAGTTGAAACCTTTGGTGGCGTGGCCAATACGTGGAAGATGAACACTTGCTTTGTGCAGACAAAGGCAAAGACAGCAAGAGTTAGCATTACTTTTAACAGCAGCCTCATGCAGTCTTTGTGCTTTTAATTGCAGGTCTTTTAGAAAAGTGGGCAGGGTTTTATTGATAACAAATTATAGGAATGAATGAGAACAGATCATTTTGAGTCAAGTCACGTCAATTTGCTTGCCCAGTATCACATGTAAAGTACTGATTCTCCGTATGCAAAAGTGATTATAAATCAAAGCAAACTCCCAAACATCTCTTAAGTACTTCATGGCTGAATTTGTTGAGTGTTGTATGATTTGCAAGATTTTGAAAACAGTTCATGCCGGGTGCCGGTTTTGAAGTTTCCGAAACTTTTACGAAAGGTTACGATTTTGCTAACCTTTACAACATGTCACAATAGGATCGCAGACTGTTGTAATCGCTTCTTAAATGCATCCAAATCATTCGTGGCCACATGGGACTGGATCTGCAATTCTTTTCCCTCAACGAAGTGTCACGAATGTTCACGACACAGTTACGAAGCAGATACGAGATGTCGTACCCTTACTGTAACCTCTCTGTAATGTTTTGCAAGGAGTTGTAAACACCTCATAACCGTTTCTTAGTCAATTCCATAAAAAACTGCGCTCCAGAGGTCACTCTGCAACCAAAAATTCACTTTAGTGGGAACTCAGCTTACAAGTTCCAAGGACTTCAGTCATGAAAACATTAAACACTAGACTTTGGAATCACGAGCCCCCATAATACAATACTGCGATTTAAAACATTTTGCAATATGCTAAGTATTACAACAACATACTGAAATATTGTGATTTATACCATGCTGCAAATTATGTCTCCAAAGTAAGCATTGTAATTATCGGTTTTATCTAATAAGATGAAGTTCTCAGTGTGTTCCTCTCACTTCAGTCATTTTTATTGTTGCAAAATGAGATCATCAAGCAGACAGCTTGACCAACACTGTCTCTAAAACCTGTCATAAATCAAAAAATGAACTAATTATAGTCTAGTCCAGCTGAACTGAATGCAAACATGTGTGGACTACTGTACTATTGTGTTAATTCTGAACAGTGCAAAATGGACAGCAAAAGCTAGCCAGTCTCTTCTGCAACTGAAAATTTTGTAAACAGATATAAGAAAACAGAGGCAGGGAGAGGAGAAATATATGAAGAAATATAATCATATAAAGAAAACAAATCTTGAAGTAACAGAAGAAGAAGGCTGATATGAAGAAACGTGCAACTGCTCTGCATCTACCTAGACTACTAAGTGTGGCAGAACCTACCAGCTAGTGGTACTATGAAAAAGTGTCTTTACTTGTTTAGGTTAGATTCAGTTATTATTATAAAAAAACACTGGTTAATTGCAAGATTAAAGAATTTACTTAGAGTTTCTTTACAGAATGAGTACTTTTATTCCCTAATACACAGCTCAAAAAATGAAGAGACAGAGAAACCACAGAATCTGTCACTTTCCCTTAGAGTGAACCTGCTGTCTTCTGTGAAGAGGAGGGGCGCCAGTGGTGGAACTGCCAACTCTGGTGTTTTATGGCTTATGCCAATTTAGCTGCAACCACAGGTTTCACTAAAGGAAGTCGGGCCCTCATCAAATCTGATTCTGACAGTTTGGTCAGAAATACCCACATGAGTACCCTTCTGCAGGTCTTTTTTGTAGGGCTCTGGCAGCGCTCCTCCTAGTCCTTGCATAATGGAGCAGATGCCACCCCTGCTGCTGGGTTGATGCCCTTCTACAACCCTGTCCAAGTCTCTGCAAGGACACTAGCAAAAAAGCAAAACCAGAGAAAACTCAGTCCAGGGGGAGGTGAGGAGACCGCAGTCTTCTGTGTCTCTCTTTGCTCTCCTTTCTCTCTTCTCTCGCCCCTCACCCCCAACCGGTCAAGGCAGATGGCTGCCCATCCCTGAGCCTGGTTCTGCCAGAGGTCTCTTCTTGTTAAAAAGGAGTTCTTCCTTCCCACAGTCGCTGAGTGCTTGCTCATAGGGGATCCTCTGACTGTTGGGGTTTTCTCTCTAACACTGTAGGAGCTTTACCTTACAGTGTAAAGCGTCTTGAGGCAACTTTTGTTGTGAATTAGCACTATATAAATAAAACTGAATTGAATTGAAACTTGAACTGCAAGCCATTTCCTTTTTTGGGGTTGTCAGGATGTTGCATCTCCAGTGCACTTGCTGGCCCTTTCATTTTCACCAAAGCAGGTGAAATTGATTCACACTGCTTCCAAACACAACAGATTGATATCCCTGAAGTTTAAAAGACTTTGTTATACTGTGATGACTGGGTTTTCTTTTAATCATTTTGAGCAGTGGTTTGGCTGTATCACAGTTTGGGTGCATAAAGAACAGAAGCTGCAAGTGCAAAGTGTTCTAATTAGTTTATCTATTGTGCACAAAAAACTGTGGGCAGTTCATATTCTTGTTTCATCTTTTGCTGTGTTTTATGAGAATTTGTCCGTGCACACACAGAGCATCAGCTGCAAACCCTGCCAAACAAGTCTGACAATAACAACACACCGTTTTCAAGTTGCCCCACCTTTCTTTCTGCCCTTAAACATCCTCAGTTACTTGCATGTCTTATTTGCAAAGGATGTTAATTGTAGCACAGGCAACTTGACACTTAAAATGTCTTTCGCAAATTCACTATTAACAGGCTACATGCAAAAGCCTGCACACTGTAAAAAAATACAAAATAAAATGGCGTAAAGTGCTTAAGCGTACCCTTGTTTCTTTTGGCTGCTTTATAGATCTTCTTTAGGCCTTCATCCAGAGCACTCAGAAAGATCCCAGACAGGTTGTTGGCTTTATCACGCTGCTGTGCCACTATCAGGGCTAACTAAGGTGACAGGAAGGAGAATGAAGCTGGTTAAGACGATATCTGATCACTGTTGCTGTTTTACTGGTTGCTGCTGTGCCGCAACTTCGCAGCACTGTCGCCACACATTAACCCAAAGAAGGTATATCACAGAGCTGATCACTACTACTGCAAAGAAGCAAAACATGTTGTGAGAGATACTTGCATTTCTATGTAGGAGTTTTTTATGCAACAGTTATTTTTTAGAACGTACTTGATCTTGGCCGTTCAATCTGGACTGTTTGTCATCAACAGGGAACAGCAGCACGTTACCAAGGTCCAAATCTGAAACAAAAACAGGTGTAATTTTTTGGACTCATTTTTTAATCACATCACCACAGATGACTTCTAATTAAACTCTTTGTAAGCATTTATCTTACCTTTCATCTTGCCAGCTAACTCATATTGCTTTCGTGGTTCATCTGATCTGACCTCTAGCGCTGTAAACAGGCCTCCTCTTCCCCACCAGCCTGAGTCATCTACACAGCAATCATTACTTTATTACCACGAGATACTGTACAGCAGTAGCTTTCAGATGTTTCATCTCCAAGGCACACCAAACACCAAGTCAAAATTTGAAGCCATGTCTGCACTTATCTCTAGGGCAAAATAGCTTCCATGGCATCTGACATGTCACCATTTATTTTGTTTGAACTGGCAAACGAAGGCATTTTTAGACCTCGTGTGACACTTGACATTTTCCTTTCATCAGCTTATCGGACATTTTCCCTCAATCCCACATATTGTACAGTCTTGCTGAAACTGCATCTGTTTCGAAGCAGGCCAAGTTTCTCTCTCTACAGAGCCACTTGTGGTCTGTTTGGCACTCTACTGGCAGCAGCCAATTCTTCCAACATGATGAATCACTTAGGCTGAATGCTCCTGACATCACCGGTCTGGTCCAGCTGAATAGTTTTGACGGATTGTTTTCTTCTCCCTTTTCTTTAGGTGGTGAATCACAGTGATTGGGTAACTCTGATTTGATTCATTCTGAAGTGATTCATATTATCCCTCACAAATTTTCTTAACCTCCTCACAATTAGTCAGGGGTGTCTGATGTGTCACACTGTAATAACTCCCAGTCTGGCAACTATGCATACAGGCTTCCATCTGCATTACGTCGCTAAGCTTTGGAGGTATACAATGTATGCATTTTGTATTGCAAAATCTGCAGTTCCTCCAGTGGCCAGTTGAGGGTGACTACAAAAGTGGGTCAGTCCCCATAGGCTCCCATGTTAAAATGTCAAATTAAACATGTTTACAGCTTGGTACAAAAAATGGTTTTTGTCTCTATGGATAATTTTCCCCTTAGTAACAAGTCTATAGGGGGTGAACTTTTATAACTCATCCACCCGGTTGCTGGAGTTAGCAGAGTGGCCACTTTGACTGACAGGTGGATGACAATGCAGGCAGCTGCCAGGCTTCACCTCCGCTAACTGGAGTCATTGAACTGGACCTCTCAGCCGTGTTTGTAGTGTTTGTGCATCTTGGAGCATTTGATAAATTTATCTGAGAAATATATGGCATGCTGGGCAGTACAGAGCATCCAATGTGTTTATTTCAGTTTTGATGAGGGAAATTTTTACATCTTCTTAATTTGTTACTTTGCACTAGTGGTGTCTGTGTGGTGCACCTGTACAGTCTGTAGCTGAAATAATGGCATTATAAATGGTATTATTTACACTTGTGTTTAAAAATCTAAATGTGGCTCATTTATCCATGTATATTGTCTGTATGATGTCACATTGAATTACCAAGAGGCAACCCATTAGGCTGAAAAGTAAAGCCAAAAGCTGTAGTGGGCCTCTTAAAGGGAAATCTTAAAGCTTCAGGTTAACAAGGTATATCTATGCTTCCTACTTTGTGGGAAAAGTTTGGGGAGGCCCTTTTCTGTTCCAGCATGACTGTGCCCCATTGCACAAAACAAGGTCCATTAAGCCATGGTTGGATGAGTTTGGTGTGGAAGAACTTGACTGGCCTGCACAGAGCCCTGACTTCTGCCCCATCCAACACCTCTGTGATGAACTAGAATGGAGATTAACTCCATATTAATGCCTATGATTCAGAATGGGATGTCATAAAAGCTCCTGTTGGTGCAATACTTTACTATATTTTTGCCTATATAGTCTATGTGTGTTGATGCATTGCATGTGTACAGATTACCAAAAAACCCTGCTAGCCATAGCTCATAACTTAGCACACCGCTCTCTCACTTCCATGTTCATGCCTGGCTCAAAGAAACCAACATGGATGCTATGAAAATGCTAACATTTAGGCTCCAATGCATTCTAGAAACTGGTGGGTGATGTCCTAATCACTATGCCCATCGTTTATACATAGTCCACGGTTCCTGCAAACTACTCACATAGTGAATTGAAAATACTTTTTGTGCAGTTGTATACCTCTATATTACTGTAAAACCCCAAAGCACACCTGGACTTGCCTTACGGCATGCCATTTGTGAAGAACTGCTGTAGAAGAAATGCTGCAGAGATGGTAACTCTGGCCTTTCTGTTTCCACTTTTTCAGAGAAAATAGACCTTTTGCCTTTGGTGAGTAACACAAAGGTCATACCAACGCAGTGGACAATGATGGCGTCTCCTTTAGCGGTGTGAGGATGAGTGACATCCCCCAGAACATATTTAATATCTGTGCTGTCAGACTCTGTGGAGCATATGCTGCTGTCATCTTCCTCTTCTTCCTCCTCTTCTTCACTGTCCACAGTGGGCAGACACCGAGATCTGTACCCACAGGACTCCCACCAGGCCATTCTGCATGATAAACGAACATGACACGTGAAATACCAAGAACCCGCCCAGTACGCCTCCACCTTAAATCTAACCCTGTTTGACTTTGACCTTTAACCACACAATCTCATAAATGTTACCAGATTATCTAACCATCATAGATATTACCCACACAAAGTTTGGTAAAGATCCAGCAAACACATCAGCTCCCGTAGTGGTAACGAAATTTGTAACGGATGGACAAGCTGAAAAAACATCATGTCTCAGCGGCAAAGGCATAACAAAAGGAAAACCATTTGTGCTAAAGATGCATGAGCTTTTAAAAAGTGGTTGGATTTATAAATCTTTACTTCTTTTTGTATTTATGCTCTTCCTGCTTCTTCTTCATCTCCTCCTGAATTTTGGCTCTCTTGGCTGCAGCCTCTTCCCTTTTCTGCCGCCTCAGCTCCTTCTCAGCATCAGTAAGAGGTTTTCTCTTCCTCGATGAAACCCCAAGGGCTATTGACAGTGAAACCTGGGAATACATGGAGAAAATCACGGTCATGCAACCTGTTTACCAATAAATCTGAAGCTGCTTTCTGTGTATCTACTAACAGCTCTAACCTCACACTGCAAACTTGGGTTTTTATGGTTGCTGGAATTCCCCATAATCTTCAGTGAAATCTGCCCGCAGATGCCATGAAAATCTCCAGTGCCATTTAGAACAGGATGAACAATGTTTGATGTGTTTCCCTTTTGGGTCTAGTTTGTTCTAGTTTCTGAAATTCTGACAATTAAAAAAAACAAAGTCCACCAAGGCCACCTACTGCACCAAAGGAGGATCTCAGTTTGCTTCCAGGCAAACTGCTGTGTGGTTAAACAGAGCCTGTACCAAAAAGATTAATGACCAGCGTAACATTAATACTGCACTTTTTATTGTGTGTCATTTCATTTTCAGTTTTTGTTTTCATTCAAATTTAGTTTCACTTAGTTTCCAGAGTGAGTTTGCTTGTTTCAGTATAAGTCTTAATGCTTAAAATACTTAGCTTTAGTTTAGTTTTTAACTGGTTTCAGTATTGATTTTAGTGTTTGGTTGATTGTTATATAGAGAAGTATTTGCTAGGGGTATGATTTAAATTAGAAATAAATATTATAATACAAACAACACTTTTTGAAGGTAGTTTACTCTCAGAGATGTAGGGATCCCAGTTTCAATATACATATTGGGGTGCCTACACATCACACCTACAGGAGCTTTAATATGCCATCCCATTCTAAATCTACAGGCATTACTCAGACTCATAATCTCCGTTCTAGTTCATCCCAAAGGTGTTGGATGGGGTTGAGGTCAGGGCTCTGTATAGTTCCGTCAAGTTCTTCCACACCAAACTCATCCACCCATGCCTGTATGGACCTTGTTTTGTACACTGCAGCACAGTCATGCTGGAACAGAAAAGGGCCTTCCCTAAATTGTTCCCACAAAGCTGGAAGCATAGAATTGTCCAAAATGTCTTGGAAAGTTGAAGCATCAAGATTTCTCTTCAGAGGAAATAAGAGGCCTGGGGCAACCCCAGTCAGGCAGGTAACTCCTGGCATTCACCAAACCCAGACTTGTCAGTCAGACTGCCAGATAGTGTTCACTCCACAGAACACCTTTCCACTGCTCCAGAGTTCAGTGGCGGCATTGCAAGGGTTACACGCAGCTGCTTGGCCATGGAAACCTATGCCATGAATCTCCCAGCACAGTTTTTGTGTTGATGTTAATGCCAGAGGAAGTTTCTAACTCATCAGTTACTGAGTCAGCAGAATGTTGGCCACATTCATGCACTATGCACCTCAGCACTCGTCAACCTCCCTCTGCAACTTTACATGGTCTGCCATTTTGTGGCTGAGTTGCTGTGGTTACTAAAGGCTTCCAGACTGCAGTAATGCCACTTACAGTTGATTGTGGAATATCCTAGAAGAAATTTCAAAAACGTGCCATCCTATTAAAGTACCACACTCAAATTCAGCGATCTCTTTAGATTCGTTGGTAGGTGTTTGATTTTATACACCTGTGGCAATGAGACTGACTGAAACACCAGAATTCAGTGATTAAGAAGGGTGGCCTAATTCTTTTGTTCATATAGTGTATAAAGGAATGTCTCCTTAGCAGAATTAGAATACTTTTTTAATCCTAGGGGGGAAATTGCATATAAACAACGAAAGGCAAAAACTTTCTCAACCGACGTTGTCGAGAAGGCAACTTAAATATTTTTAAAGAAAGACTAAAGCGTTACAGCAAACACAAAAATTAAAGAAAACTTAGACAATAAATGGAACGTCTGCAACAGGCTGCACTTGTTGATGTAGATGTTGAGGTTGACGTATGCGTACTACAATGCTCATTGTATTCCAAAATTCGACCAAATGAACATAGATGAAAACTAAACACATTTGCAGAACCAGCCTGCAGGCCATTTCAATTTGCCCCAGAACATCCTGAAAGGAAAATGAAACAACCCACCAAAAATGAACAAGAGGCATCAATGTGCCAAGAAAGTTGAGTAAAATACCCACAATAAGTCAGTACTGCTATTTACAATGCCTTGCGAAAATATTCATACACCCTGAACTTATCCACATTATGTCACCACAAACGCAAATGCATTTTTGCGTATTATTGTGGAAGAAGGTGTTCTGGTCAGATGAGACCAAAATTGAACTTTCTGGATTAAGTGCAAAACGCACACTGCACATGACCCTGAACACACCATCCTCACTGTGAAACATGGTGGTGGCAGCATCATGCTGGGGGGATGCTTTTCTACAATGCAATTTCCCATTATTAACAAAGTATTCTGATTCAAGAGCATGTCAAGCAACAGATTCATCCCACCTCAGTTCACCACTGAACGCTGCAGGAAATCATTCCTACCTGTTGCCACCAAACTTTATTGCTCCTCCCCTTGACACCTGGACTATTTTTCTGTTGCTATTGTGTATATACTTTACACTTCACACTTATACACTACGTTGTATAGACACTGTAACTCAATTCTAAGGCAGTGGGTTTCACAACCAACGTATGCAGTGGAGCATATCAGACAACTGAGAAGATGTGAGCTAATTTAAATGCCGATTATAGCATTTAGGTGAATTTTCTCTGTTTATAATGTTTTATTGTAACCTGTAACCATATTTGACTGTTATCCAATTTGTGGTCCTTTGCTTACTTTAAGTCCATGAAAAACTAATCAGATAACTGATCTGGAACTAACTGCAAGTCCTGAACTTGCATTTAGTAGCTGTTCACTGAAATTGAGGGCATTATTTGGCTGAAGTCTCAAATATACCTAACAGAGAGATAGCAAAAACAATACTGAACATTACAAAAAAGATAAAATGGACTGGCCTACTCAGCAACAGCAAAAGGCCTTGAAAGACATGGAATGCAGCTAATGTGGATGATCACAGAATTCTTCACTTGGTTAAGACAAAACCCTTCACAACATCTAGCCAAGTCAAGAACATTCTAGAGGAGGTACATTTATCGGTGTCAAAGTCTACAACCAAGAGATACTTCCATGAATGTAAATACGGAGAGTTTATAACAAGGGTCAAACCACTGGTTACACTCATAAATAGAAAGGCCATATTATTTTTTGCCAGAAATATCTAAAAGAGCCTGCTCAGTTCTAGAGAAAAAATCTGTGCACAGATGAAACCAAAACAAACTTGTACCAGACTGATGGGAAGAAAGAAGCATGGCAAAGTAAAGGAACAGCTCATGATCTACAGCGTACTGCATCATCTGTCAAACATGGAGGCAGTGTTATGGCATGGGCATGTATAGCAGGATGAATTCTGAAGTGTTCAGAGCTATATTCTCTTCTCAGATTCAGCCAAATGCTGCAAAACTGATTGAAGGCTGAGTTACAGTGCAAATGATAATGACCCAAAGCATGCTGCAAAAGCAACCCAAGAGTTTCTCAAGGCAAAGACAAGATATATTTTTCAATTGCCAAGTCAGTCACCTTATCTTAACCTAATAGAGCAGATTTCATTTAATGAAGACAAAATAGAAGGTAAAGAGACCCACAACCAAGAAGCAACTGAAGGTGGCTGTAGCAGGTTTTTTTTGGACTAATTTATAATTTCTCAATTTTTCTGCAAAATATGATGCCCTCCCAATGTACCTTTTGCTGCTCCCTTGTATTCTTCCCAAGGGGTCGCCACAGCAGATTAATCCACATCAGTGATTAGGCAGATGTTTTATGCCAGATGCTCTTCCTGACACAACCTTCCATGGTGAGAGGGGCTTGTGTCCCCACCTGGAATCGAACCAGGGACCCTTCGCTTGTAAGGCGAATGTGTAAACCACTCATCCATAGCTGGATTAGTGAGGCCTTTTGTGGATGGATGATACGAAATCTTTTCGGACAGACTTTATTTGTCATGGCTGGTTTTTGGGTTCAGATGTAATACTAAACATAAAATGTCATGTCTGACAAATGCTTCACCTCTACACAGTTATTTTTGTATAATACGGGAGGATAAATCTATAGATAGCACTAACCTCACACAGGTTACATCTCTTTACTAAAGTATTTTACTGTTATCAATTTAAAATATCTTTGGCACATTTCTGTCAGTTTTAATTTAAAGTAAGAGGGTCTTACTCCAGTTTTGTGTCGCAGAGATCGTCCCTCCCCCGCAGTTCTCTGAAACTCAGCTAACTGCTCCTCCATCAAATGATCAAACCTCTTCTGGTCCTCAGAGCTGGGGTCTTTACTGTAGTCTTTCCCCTCAAAGAAGTACATGTGATCTAAAAGAGGGAAAAGCATGATGGTGAGAGGAGTTACTCATCACAAGCAGATTATGATGAACTCAATAAACGGACAAAGAAAAGACCGTGTCCTCCCTGATGAAGAGCAGACAAGGTCAAAAATCTGCTGGATTCATAATATGCACCAATGATAAAGGCTTTTAATATAAAGTTGTCAAACTCAGGTGTGGTGTGGTGGTGTACAGAGGTAAAATTACAAAAATCATGTCAGTGTCTAAACACTTATGGGCCTAACTGTGAATGTTTCACAGTGAACAATGTGACCTAACTTTATGTCTACAAATCTCAAAGAGCCTCTTTTTCTGAGACTCAAATGTAACTCAATATTTGTGTGCAAAAACTTCATGTAATACATAATAACAATATCCACAGCTGAGGTCAGCTGCACTCCATTCCCGCAGGAATGGACAGGAAGCTAGTTCCCTCTCCTAAGTGACTTTATAGTTTGCCAAAATTGCCTCAAGGCCAACCGAAAGTTGTGTTCCACGGTCTCACCAAACTCCTCTCATAACAGAGTTTTTGCATGAATCATATGCATGCATTATTTTGCTCACATAAATGTTAAAAAGGCTAATGAACTTTTTTTTGACTGGATGTGGGCTTTGTGTTGAACCAAACTGCATGTGAAAAGCCGCATGAGACAAACAGTATTTTATTAAAGCATGTCAATAAACTACATCTGTCTTGCTCCAGATGTGATTCTCATATCCCACTGCAACCTTAGTGAAGCTGAATTGATGTCCCAACCTAAGGTGATATCTACACTGGGTTACAGTGCATCCGGAAAGTATTCACAGCGCTTCACTTTTTCCACATTTTATTGTGTTACAGTCTTATTCCAAAACGGATTAAATGCATTCTTTCCCTCAAAATTCAACACACAACACCCCAATATGACAACGTGAAAAAAGTTTTTTTAAATGTTTGCAAATTTATTAAAAATGAAAAATCAAGAAATCACATGTACGTAAGTATTCACAGCCTTTGCCATGAAGCTCTAAATTGAGCTCAGGT